>JAXCMG010000077.1:2180348-2262587 GCA_034642415.1 Podarcis siculus | reverse complement strand
GGGTTGGAGAGTAGCGGGAAGGCGTCGCGCGCCTTCCTGCTGCCCCCATCCTCTGGGGCTGGCGATGGGGGAAGCGCTGCTTTCCCCACTGCCAGCCTCAAAGAGCAGACTCTCCTGGCTTCAGCGGAAGCAACGGGAAGCCTCCGGAGCGCAGGCTTCGGAGGCTTTGCCTTGCTATCGCTGAAGCCAGGGAGCCTGCATTCTCTCCATAGGACGCACACACATTTCCCCTTAGTTTTTAAGACGGAAAAACTGCGTCCTATGGTGCGAAAAATACGGTAATTTCCTCCCTTGCTGCCAGCATGTGGCTCCTGGCAAATCTCCCTCCCGCCCTGGAAATGTCCCTTGAAAGGAGAAAAAATATTTCTCATCATAGAATCCCATGTCTGCATTGCTATCTTTCCCAGTTGCTCTGGACAAGGGGTAGTCAGCCTTTTTATACCTACTGCCCACTAATGCATCTTTCTTGATGGTAAAATTTCCTTACTGCCCACCAGTGCTCGATGGAAGGAGGATTCAGCTTGTGCCATAGAACCCCCTACCGCCCACCTAGAATCCTGAAACACCCACCTTTTTAAAATAATATTTATTATTTTTAGCATACAAAATTTTTAAAGACATACCACACAAATTATTATACATATGTCCTTGTTTGGACTTCCTTCAGCATCTCTGATAGCCTTCCGTCTTGATTATTTCTCCTGCAATTCTTAACTTAATATTGCCTTTACCTTTTCTAACAAATCATTTCACCCTTTCCATTTTTACAATATTTCTTAAATTACTCCTCACAGAACTTTTTGTAGTCCTACAAACGTGATCTGATAATCATAAATACTTTTCAATTACTCAGTAAATTAGTCCGGTCTTCGGTAAACCTCTGGTCCCGCCAGTCTCGGATCCTTCCTGTTAGTTTGTCTAATTCTGCGTAGTCCATCAATTTCAACCTCCATTCTTCTAATGTTGGTAGTTCTTCTTGCTTCCATTTTTGGGCCAATAATATCCTGAAATAATCCTGAAACACCCACTTGTGGGCGGTAGGGACCAGGTTGACAACCCCTCCTCTAGACAGGGATCTCCCTCCCAGCTAGAGGATAAGCCACACCCACAAATATATAGCGCTCTTGGGAACTGTGCTCCCAGGACAGCATTTTCCACAGATGTGGAACAGCCACAGTTAGTTAAAATGTGTGCCAGCAAAATTGAAGCTGTTATACTTCCAAAGTGTACAAAAACCTGGATTCAGGTTGACCCTGCATGTAAATACAAAGAAAACCAGCGGGTATCTGTGTGCTTCTTGTCTAGCTGCTACCATTTTGAATATCCAATCTATATAAACAATTCACTGTGCATTCAGGCAGACCCAGTACTCTTGGGTCAGTTGTGTTTTTTTAAAGAGTGCAATCACATTGTTCAAATGTATTCTATTTTTTTATTTGACTTCTCGAGTGGGCACTAGGACACCACCTGGTGGGTGTTGTCTTGGTCCATTTGCTTGAAGAGGCAGAAACAACGATATCCTTGACTTGGAGGACAGTTTATGTTTTCTGCTCTATTTAAAAATAGGACATACTTTGCTACCACTCCGCTAGCCCTTTAATTTTCTAATCAGTTGGTAAAAAGCAAGCTTGAGTGAATTGTGTGCATTTTCTGTTTTAGCAAGCCTACATCCTTGACTGGAAATCGTCCTTGATCTTTTCTGCTATCTCCTTCCTAAGAGATTGCTTCCCCCCTGTGCCTTTCAATCCTACTGAGGCTTCCCACCTTGTAAAATCTCTTTACTTTCTCATTCTAACAGCCTCTTTTGTTTCAATCACATTGTTCATGTGTATTCTATATTTGTTTTTGGCTTTTCTGTAGGAATGTTGAATGTCTTAACTTGCTGTTGAGCAGCGGAGCTGACTTGAGGAGGAGAGATAAGTTTGGAAGGTAAATTAAGAGCACCGTGCAATTTTGCCTTTGGGCAAGGAAAGGCTGTTGTTCAGTGGCCTTGAAACCTGCCCAAAGGCTGTGAAGGCCTTGCACTGTGTTAACAGGAGACTGCTTTTATAAGTGTGACTCAGTGCTTATTGCACTGAGGATGAGCTTAAGGTGCTCACTTGCAGAAATGTTTTTGCTCAACCAAAGCTCAGTGCTGCTCTGTTGGGAGCAGCTGAATTAGAAGGAGAGGGATTATACATTGCTTTTCTGTTTGTTAATGCAACACAACATTAGCAAGAGCCACTGATGCACTGGATGACGTGTCTGCTTTGAAGGTCACAGTTAACGTCCCTCTTTGGTCACGGACTCATGATCTCAGTCTTTGTTCTCTATCTGTAAAATGGCATTTGCAGAGGAACCCTTAGAAAGTGGCTTTGAGGGTGAACGCTCTGCGTCACCCAAAGAACTTTTTGTTAATGAGCGATATAAAGTGGGCGTAAATAAAAGACATAGTAGATCAGCTGGGATGCAAAGGACACGGCTGAGGACTAGCTCAGGACAACACAGCAAACTAACCCAGGTTAGATCCATGCAGGACCAAAAGTTGACATGATAACCCAACGGAGCCTCCTCTGTTAACAGATTGAGGAAATGGAAAATCTGAACCACATTCATTGCTTACAATGCTAACGTATTAAAAGGTGCTTTGTGTTTAGTAAGTGCTTCAAGTCTCGTTTTTCCCATCCAGGACTCCTTTGCACTATGCAGCCGCTAATGGCAGCTATCAGTGTACGGTGACATTGGTCACTGCCGGAGCCAGTATTAACGAAGCTGACTGTAAAGGCTGCACCCCCTTACATTATGCTGCTGCTTCGGACACTTACAGGAGGTAGGAGAAAGGGCTTGCGGGGGCTGGGGGGCATTTGCCTAACATGGCAGCAGTCAAGTGCAATTCTTTCACCAGAAAGATCGGCAGTAGATACAGTATTTTTCTTCTACCTTTCTAGCATTTTTGTGGATAGAAAGTGTAGCATTAAAGCCCTCATTGGAAATATTGTGAAAAATAAATAATGAACTGGTGCATTCTGGTTTTGGGTTTTTTTTAAAACAATGATTTAAAATGGCAAGGCTCATCTATGAGGTTTTTATCTAAGAATCATGGTGCTACCTGCCTAAATGTTTAGACGTTAGAAACCAAAGTAAAAAATGGCAATAGAGAATTTATACTTCAGATCTTATTTGGGGTGTGCATGACTTTGGTTTCTGCTGTTGCAGATGTTTCAGACTTTTCCCTGTCTCTAGAGACTTAAGAACATTTCTCCAAAAATAGTTAAAGTTGAAATTCAACTTGCACTATACCTTCTTGGACTAGTGAAGTTACTTAAATGGCTACAATCCTTTTCCTACTCTCCTGTGTGATGCCAGGCTGATGAATGATGACTTCTGAAAGGTAGCTCAGGCTTATGGCAACGTCTTTTTCCCAGATCATATTTTGCTCCTATGAATTTCATAGATAAATTCAGTCGGAGCCACTGAGGTCATCAAGCTTGATCTATACTGGCTCTTTGTAACCTGTCCTGATTGACCAGTATCATGCATGATTCCCCCCCACAAATTTATTCCTGCAATGGATTTCCACATGTGGGATTCCTTTGAAAACTGTATGCAGTACTTTGTTACGTGTTCCTGCACAGTCCCTCTTCTACTATGTCTCAGCAGAACTGATCCAGGCTTTCACTCTTGCAGAGCTGAGACTCATTCAGGAAACAGCCATGACACTGACGAGGAACCACTGAAGGAGTCACGACTGAAGGAGGCAATCTTGTGAGTAGCCCGTCTTAACTTGCCTTAGCATACAGCTTTAGGAGCTCAGCTGCCTCCACACACATGTCTTTTACCAACTAGAGTGACAGTTTGAATTTATCACCTCACTGCCAGTTTTTAAGTGGCTGATTGGGCTTGGGCAGTGGCCATTGTTAGGGGGTTCTGTCCTATTATTGTGACTTAAATCAACCAGCAGTTGGGCTTTTACCAAATCAGCGTGGGACACAGTCTCTCCGGGTTTTCTTTGCTCCTCCAGCCTCATCTTTAAAATGCACTCCAAACCTTTTCAAAATAAAAGATGCTTTGACCTTTGTTCATCTCCCCCGCCCCCAGCCTTTTCATTATTGAAACTGAATTTGAGTGGATTTTTATAAAGTGCACAGACATCAGTTTAACATGGAGAGGAGAGTTCAGTAACTGCTTCTAAATCTTACATGTGTCATACTTGCACTGGGAAGTGGTTGTGATGCAGGGAAGAACAGTGGAGTTTCTTTCTACCAACTAGGGCTGCCATATTTCAAAAAGCGAAAATCCAGACACAAAAGTTGGTTGTTGTTTTTTTGAAGATGTATTTGAGCTGCCAACATACGTGCCATACAAGTTGGGTCGAAAGCAATGTTTTACACAGGGCTGCAGCTGTTCTTATTCTGTCAAACTCTGGGAATGAGGGGAATCTCCTTTCTTCATTGAGAGTTGTGGCTCCTGCAGTACAGTTGCGAGACATTTTAATAAGAAACCACGGCAAAGGCTGTTTGCGCAGCAACTTTTAGGTCCTTCACATGCATCTGCTTCAAGGCATCTGAACTAATCTACTCACATCTGCTCCAGTTGTTTAGAGTTCTTGTTGGATAATGGTGCTGACCCCTCTCTCCGGGACAAGCAGGGATACACCGCTGTCCATTACGCAGCTGCCTATGGCAACAGACAGAACCTTGAGTTGGTAAGCTGAAATTGGGATTGGAGGAACTGGGTTGTGATTTTGGAGGGGAGACTGAGGAATGTGTGTTTCTGTGGAAGTTTGGAAGAGCCATACTCTGGGCCGCAGCCTTCATTTGTATTCACAGTCAACTTGATGAAATCGGCTCTCTTGTTGAGTACCTTGCTATTGTGCACCTGGTCGCTTTGATGGAATTGAGAGCTGTTCTGAATAGAAACTGGTCACGTTCCCACTAAGCCAGGGTTTGCAACATGTTAACCATGATGTGCATGAGCAGTGTACAGTGGTACCTCGCAAGACGAACGCCTCGCAAGACGAAAAACTCGCAAGACGAAAGAGTTTGCCGTTTTTTGAGTCATTCCGCAAGACGAATTTCCCTATGGGCTTGCTTGGCAAGACGAAGGCGGGCGGCAGGGAGAAGAGCGCTTCTCCCCGCTGCCGGCCCCGCAAGCTCCGGGGACAGCTGGGTGGCGCAGCGCGTCTTCCCGCTGTCCCTGGACCTGGTCTGCAGGCAGGTGGCGGGGAGAAGAGCGCTTCTCCCCGCTGCCTGCCCCGCAAGCTCCGGGGACAGCTGGGAGGCGCAGCGCGTCTTCCCGCTGTCCCTGGACCTGGTCTGCAGGCAGGCGGCGGGGAGAAGAGCGCTTCTCCCCGCTGCCTGCCCCTCAAGCTCCGGGGACAGCGGGGAGGCGCAGCGCGTCTTCCCGCTGTCCCCGGACCTGGTCTGCAGGCGGGCGGCGGGGAGAAGAGCGCTTCTCCCCGCTGCCGGCCCCGCAAGCCGCTAAGTACCGTTAATAGCCGTGCTTCGCAAGACAAAAAAATCTGCAAGACGAAGAAACTCGCAGAACGAATTAATTTCGTCTTGTGAGGCACCACTGTACTGGTGCATTCAGCTCAGGTGCCCAGATTTCATTCCTCCCTTTGTTCACGTAGGTGCAACAAACCAGAAGTCTTGGCTTAGCCTGACAACCTGCCCTTTTGGTTTCTTTTCTGTTTTTGGCTTTCCAATTTTGGTTAGTTTGGAGAGAAACAAGCCACGAATTATTGGTTCTGATATCAAAGTAAGGCAAGGTTCATGGTTTGTTGCTCCCAGTTGGACAAAAGGAGGAGCGAAATGGGAGAGTTTGAGTTGCAGGCATTAGCATTTACCTCATTAACATTATGGGTTAAACATGCAACGTACCTTGACTTAGTGTTAGGTGCTAAAGCAGCCGTTGTGTGTATATGTTGTGATAGAACATCAGGTGCTATATAAGCTTTGAGGAGCTAATCAATCCTCTCCAGTAGCACAAACAGGCTGTTTACATGGAAACCAGTTTTAGCAGGGAGCTGCATATGTCTAGGTCCAGGGTGGAGGCCATGGCAGGAGTTTTGGCAGCTCAGCTGTTGCCTTAAAACCTCTCTTGAATGGTTAGATGAATATCAGTTTTGCTTAGGATCTGAATAACAGCTTTGCACAATCAGTGTATGAGAACAATGTGTTCTTTCTCGCTGACTTGTGTGTGTGTTTGTAGAAAATGTTAATGCCCCAAATGGCTTTTATGAAATAGACAAAGTAATATCTATCAATAAATTGTGGCTGATCCAAGCCCCCAAACAGCATAAAACAGTGCCTATAAAAATAAAGGCAGTAGCAACATAATAATTTGAGCAGCAAAGAAATAAGTAAACACAGTCAAGAGCCCACCAGAGAACCAACAAATTAGCACACATCTTGCTCTATAAAATGCACAGAGATAAAAATGGTCTTAAAAGGTAAAGGTAAAGGTACCCCTGCCCGTACGGGCCAGTCTTGACAGACTCTGGGGTTGTGCGCCCATCTCACTCAAGAGGCCGGGGGCCAGTGCTGTCCGGAGACACTTCCGGGTCACGTGGCCAGCGTGACAAAGCTGCATCTGGCGAGCCAGCGCAGCACACGGAAACGCCGTTTACCTTCCCGCCGGAGCGGTCCCTATTTATCTACTTGCACCCGGGGGTGCTTTCGAACTGCTGGGACCGAGCAACGGGAGCGCACCCCGCCGCGGGGATTCGAACCGCCGACCTTTCGATCGGCAAGCCCTAGGCGCTGAGGCTTTTACCCACAGCGCCACCCGCGTCCCACCCAAAAATGGTCTTAGGTCGCATCAATAAAAATAGTGATTTCCAATGGACATTAATCTGGTATTACAATGACTACCCATTCTGTGTACTTACAGTGGGGGAAACCACTTAACTGCATTTCATATATTAAAATGTGTGAAATACTTTTTTTAGCCAGAGTCTCGGCATAAGAATTCTTAATGCCTCAAGGTGCCTTAACAAAGATAGCAAAGCAATCTATTACTATTACCATTGTGCTACTGAGATACGCTTGGAAAGTGTATTGGCATTCCAATTTTGAGTTTTAAGCATTTGAGCATATGATTGCGGTTGTCTAGATTGCACTTCTAGACTCAAGAGCCGATCAAGCTTTTTTTCTGCTTGGTATTCCTGTGAATGCATTTGGGGGTTGGTGGAATGCTAATTTCCTGCCTGGGAAAGCTAAAGACTGCTGGCATCATTGCTTCTGCGGGTTCTGGAGGCTAGAAGAGTTAAAGCATTTGAATGGACATTGTGCCTTTTTGGTTTGTAGCTCCTGGAAATGTCTTTTAACTGCCTGGACGATGTGGAAAGCACCATTCCAGTCAGCCCTTTGCACTTAGCTGTAAGTATATCTATCATAAATCTGGCTTTGCAAGGTTGTGGGCTGTGTCTTGCACTGTAAAAAGACAGCAGCTTGTACAGTGAAAGTGAATGCTAAAATCTAGGCAAACGCCAGCAAGTTGACTCTTTCTTGGTTCGTTTTAGGCTCAGTCACATTTACTTGGGAGTGAGTCCCATTGAAGTAATGTACCGTATTTTTCGCTCTATAGGACGCACTTGTAACCCTCCAAAAATTAAGGGGAAATGTGTGTGCGTCCTATGGAGCGAATGCAGGCTCCTTGGCTTCAGCGATAGCAACGCAAAACCTCCAAAGCGCAGAGGGAGCGCTCCCTCGGCTTTGCGTTGCTTTCGCTGAAGCCTGGAGAGCGAGAGGGGTCGGTGCACACCGACCCTTGTCGCTTGCCAAGCTTCAGGGATAGCCACCTGAAGCCTTTGGAGCGCAGCGGGACGTCGCAATGCGCTCCAAAGGCTTCGGTTTCCTTTTGCTGAAGCCAGGAGAGCAAGACTCTCCAGGCTTCAGCAGAGAGAGAGAGCTGTGCAGCGCCCCTTCAGCGAAGCGGGAGGAGAAATGGAAGGGGCTGTTTCTCCTGCCACTTCGCTGAAGGGGCGCTGAGCAGAGAGGGGGAGATATTTTTTTCCCTGTTCTCTCCCTCCTATGGTCTGGTACGTCCTATAGAACGAAAAATACGGTATTTATTTACTGCTGCTTGGTGGGTTTTTAAAAAAAATATTTTGAAAAAGTAATCATGCTTGGGATTGCACAGCATGTACCATAGGCAAAAAGAGGCAAGCAGTGCAAAATGAACTAAAGACTGATGTTGCTTCCAGGCCTATAATGGTCACTGTGAAGCCCTGAAGACACTTGCCGAGACCCTGGTGAACCTGGATGTGCGGGACCACAAAGGGCGGACGGCTTTGTATCTTGCCACGGAGAGGGGCTCCACGGAGTGCGTGGAGGTGCTCACCAGCCATGGTGCTTCTGCTCTTGTGAAGGAGAAAAAGAAGAAGTGGACTCCCCTACATGCTGCAGGTGAGGGCAGGACATTTCCTTTTCTTGGATGCTTGCTTTCCTTCTCCTGACTGCTGTTGCAAACAAACCTAGAGCACACAGTAGGTTTTTGCGGAGATGGCAGTTTGAGAAACGATCAGAAAAAGGGAAGTTGTGTACATAGTACTATTTCCCTCCCTAGTTCTTCCTCTTACATTTCTTACAGCTGCCTATGGGAACACCGATTCCCTACATCTTCTCATTGACAGTGGGGAGAGAGTCGACATCACAGATGTCATGGACATCCATGGACAGTGAGTTTTTCCATTGGCTTATATATGTTAATCATTCTGCATGCTTGGGCTAGAAGTCCTTCCTTCTGTTCCTGATAAGTTCTTTTTGCTCCTCAGGGGTCCCAAACGGTTATACAAATAAATTCTAATTAGAGTCATACCTTGGAAATTGAACAGAATCCGTTCCAGAAGTCCATTCGACTTCCAAAATGTTTGAAGACCAAAGCACGGCTTCTGATTGGCTGCAGGAAGCTCCTGCAACCAATTGGAAGCTGCAGAAGTCCCGTCACATGTTCGGCTTCCAAATAGTTTGCAACCAGTCACTGTGTCACAGGTTTGCAGCGTCCGGGAGCCAAAAGTTCGAGAACTAAGCTGTTCGACTTCCAAGGTACCAATGTATAGTAGCTTCCCCTCCTTTGTGTAAAGCCATGAAACAGAAGCTTTCTCGTAATAACCTACCCACCAAGGCCTCACCTCTGCCACTTTTATGTTCCTCCTTCTCCAATAGCTGAGAATAGCACTATGGATCCTAATGGCTCCTTCTCCTTGATTTGCAACAAAAGTCCTAAACGACACCTAGCCCCACTCCTGGCTTTGCAGCAGCCCTTGCTCTGACTGTTATTTCTTTTTCGAACCCTACTTGGAATTGAAGGCAGCCCTGATTCTGATTTTTCTCATTCTAATTGTTGGGGTGCTGCCTCTGTACCTTTCCTTATCAGTGGAAGACCCTTCGGCCTCTAAAACGGGGCTGAGCCAAATGTTGCTATGCCTGAGCCATTATTTCTTGCCTCCCAGAACCCCGTTGATGTTGGCGATCATGAACGGCCATGTGGATTGTGTCCACCTCTTACTTGAGAAGGGATCCACAGTGGATGCAGCAGACAGGAGAGGCAGGACTGCACTGCACCGGGGGGTGAGTAGAAAAAGGTGCTACTGCATTCACAGGCTAGTAACATAGCCTTGCTGGCTACACAAGGGATGGAGAACCAGTGGCCTTTCAGGTGTTTCTGGAATCGAGCTCCCATCATCCCCAAGCCAGCCTGAACAGTGACTGGGGATGATGGGAGATGTAACCCAACAACCTCCATAGGGCCACGGTCTCCCCATTCCTGCCCTAAGTTGTCCTTCAATAACTTGTATTGAAAACTGAATTAGAGACTTCATCACAGAACATCCCAAACCTTCAGCCAGTCAGAACGCACTGGCTCATCACAGTGGCCGGATGATACTGAAAGGTACCGTATTTTTGGTTCTATAAGACTCACTTTTTCCCTCCTAAAAAGTAAGGGGAAATGTGTGTGCATCTTATGGAGCGAATGCAGGCTGCGCAGCTATCCCAGAAGCCAGAACAGCAAGAGGGATTGCTGCTTTCACTGCGCAGCGATCCCTCTTGCTGTTCTGGCTTCTGAAAGTCAGAATATTTTTTTCCTTGTTTTCCTCCTCCAAAAACTAGGTGCGTCTTGTGGTCTGGTGCGTCTTATAGAGCAAAAAATATGGTATATCCTAGACCAGGAGTGTCCAAAGTTTTTTCAAAGAGGGCCAGATTTGTTGAAGATACGTGATTGATTGAAGTTGTTGAGCTTTGCTTGCAATTTTACCCCAAAGTTGGTTTTTTTTGAGATTGAAGTTGTTGAGCTTTCTTAGGATTTTACACCAGCAAATAAACTGCCACTGGAGCAGGATTAAAACAAACAGCGGGCCGGATTAGGCCCCCAGGTCAGACTTTGAACATGCCTGTCCTAAACTGTTGGCAAAGAACTTCATGTGCCAGACAGAAGCATTTCAAGGCACTTTGGTTTGGGAAGTGAGGTTAGAACAGGATGAGAGAGAAAAAGGAGAAATATTTTTTCAGTTGTTTACAGACTCAGGATTTGCTGTAGTAAATAATGGGTTATTGGCTGGTGGTATCAATTTACAATGTCATTAAAAACCATTATAAGTAACAATTGACTGCTGTGTCTGTCTTTGCCATGTCGTCCTGCTGGTTTCAACGTGCCACCAAAGAGAAGTGCCCCATTGCTATCCTGGCACTGCCAAGATTCCTTTATAGTAACCCAGCGTTATCAGTATTTGGCTTGGGCACATTCTTTCATCATTCATTGTTCTTTGCTCACTCCCAGGCTGTGACTGGCTGTGAAGACTGCCTTGCAGCACTGCTGGACCATGATGCCTTTGTATTGTGTCGGGATTTCAAGGGCCGGACCCCGATCCATTTTGCCTCGGTGTGTGGGCATTCCGAAATCCTGAGGACCTTGCTGCAGGCAGCGCTCTCTACTGACCCTCTGGACTCTGTGGTGGACTATAGTGGCTACTCACCAATGCACTGGGCTTCTTACAGCGGTACGAGTTATGCCTGATTCTGATTGTTCTTTTCCTGTGCCAAGGCAGAGAACCAGTCCAACCGGGGTTCTGTTCAGTAGGGCCACTAGTAGGATACTCAGCGTGTAGCGAGTACACAGCTCTCTACGTATTCTGAGTGCAGAACTTGGTGCTGCAGAGAACACCACTCTGAGAGACGCATTCCCCTGCTGGAAGTGTATGTCAGTCTGTTGCAGCCTGGCTCATTAAAGCAAGCTGCAGAAACTCATAGTCACCACCTTCCCAGTTTATGGCTGTTTTGTTGATCTGGGAGACCGCCCAAAGGGTCTTTTCAAGTCCTTGGGCAAAGGCGCCTTTTGATTCTGCTCATCATAATTTCATGGATGTTGAAGGTCATTTGATAATGCCTTCTGCCTCTTTTCTCCCTTTGCCAGGGCATGAAGATTGTCTTGAATTGTTACTTGAACACAATCCATTTGCATACCTAGAAGGAAACCCCTTTACTCCATTGCACTGTGCGGTGTAAGTCTCAATTGGTCTTTTGGAGGGTGGGACGGGGTGTGGAGGCAAAGACCAAAGTGGATGTTTGCTTTTGTGATGAGTGGCTGGACTTCTGTGTTCCTAAAGAAACTGTATCTCAAAAGATGTACCTTAGGCCTGGAGCATTTTAAATAATAAGCGATTAGTGCAAGAGACCCTGTTGTTACATATAGTACATTCTTAATGAGCCTCCATCACAGATAAACATCTAGCCCTTCAGTTTGCTGTGGCTTCTCCCAGACTGCGTAGCATCTCATGAAGTGCTGATTGTTTTTTTGCTAGAGATCCTTAGCCCCCTCTTATATCTATAGTTTCCCTGCCTGGGTGCCATCACAGGCAAGCCAATTTCAAACTACTTAAATTTGGAGCATATTCACACCCTAAATGTTATATTCTAGTTAGATCAATCTTGACTCTGGATGTTTTTCTGTGGATGCAGTCTTCAAGGGAACCGCTAGAGGGCACGTCTAACCTGCAGAACTCTTCCTTCACCGCAAGCAAAATGATGAGTCAGTTTTAGCAGTTTTCTCCCAGAATGTGCAAGCTTTACAAGGAGTGGGTAGCAGGACCGAATAGCAGACTGCTCTGCTTACCTAGTTCTTAGCTCTTACTTCGTTTGTTCTACCAGAGAAGAGAGTTGAGGTCAGGATACCAAAGTTGCACCCCTAGTTTTGATAGTGTGAACACCTAGAAGGGGTCGTTGCCCCCAAGTACAGTGATACCTCAGGTTACATATGCTTCAGGTTACATACGCTTCAGGTTACAGACTCCGCTAACCCAGAAATAGTACCTCAGGTTAAGAACTTTGGTTCAGGATGAGAACAGAAATCATGCAGCGGCGGCGCAGCAGCAGCAGGAGGCCCCATTAGCTAAAGTGGTGCTTCAGGTTAAGAAAGGACCTCCGGAACAAATTAAGTACATAACCAGAGGTACCACTGTACTGTGGTCTCTCTGGATTGATGGATTGATTGATGGATTGATTGATTGATTGATTGATTGATTTACCGTTCTAGTCCACCATAACCTAACAGCTCAGAAATGTGATGCAACCACATTAAAATACTATCAAGTCTCCATTACATCTAGCTTAGCCTTGACCTCTGAAAGCCAACCCAAACCAGTAGGTCTTGAAGTGGTTTTGAACAAGGTCCAGGTTTGCATTGGAAGAGTTTCCAGGGACAGGTAGTTGACAGAAGTCACTGAGAATGCTTTATTTGTGTTTTAATGTTTTTGTGTGTTTTTATGGAAGGAAGATCGGCAAAAAACATTTTTTCCCTTGTAGATTTCAAGTTATAAACAGCATTGGAAAATAAAAGATCAGCAAAGATTACAATTCCAGAGCAGTGTCTTCCTTGTTTTTCAGTGGCTGTCTCCAAGGCTACCTTTATAAAAATGCCTTATACCAATTCCGATGGTTAATCTGTCACCATCAGTTCTGACTGCCGCTGGCTCTCTAGGGCTGGGGAACCTGTGGGCTTTCTGGATATTGCTGGACTGCAAGTCCCATCATCCCTGCCCATCGACCATGCTACCTGGGGTTGCTGGGAGCTGGAGTCCTACAACACTTGGAGGGCCGTAGATTCCCCATCCCTGCCCTAGTGTCTCAAGGGGAGGCCTTTTCCTGCCTGAAGTTCTTTTTAAGCAGAGATGCCACAGATTGAAGCTAGGATCTCCTGCATGTGAAGCATGTAATTTGCCACTGAGCAATAGATGTCCCCATACATGCCGTATTCTGAGCTCCCTTCCCTTTCGACGAACTGCAGAAGAAGATAAATCCAAGCCACGTTAGCTCATTTGCTTCTTCCATTTTCTTCCTTCTGCAGAATTAACAACCAGGATGGCACTTCCGAGATGCTTGTGGAAGCATTGGGTGCCAAGATTGTTAATAGCAGAGATGCCAAAGGAAGGTGAGTGAGTGTGCAGCCTTGTTGATTGTCGTTGGTAGACATTCTAGGTATACGGTCCCCTCTGAAACTCAACAGTCATCAATGCCTAGGCCATTGTTAGGATAGGAAACTTTGCTTCAAGAATTGACAAAGATGCTGGAGGAGTTGTTAACAGGGTGCAGACGAGGAGTCCCTCACATTAGCAATGTCAGGTGATGCTAAACTGAAGCCTAAGGTAAAGGTAAAGAGACCCCTGACAATTAGGTCCAGTTGTGGCCAACTCTGGGGTTGCAGCGCTCATCTCGCTTAACTGGCCGAGGGAGCTGGCGTACAGCTTCCAGGTCATGTGGCCAGCATGACAAAGCCGCTTCTGGCGAACCAGAGCAGTGCACGGTAACGCCATTTACCTTCCTGCCAGAGTGGTACCTATTTATCTACTTGCACTGGTGTGCTTTCGAACTGCTAGGTTGGCAGGAGCAGGGACTGAGCAATGGGAGCTCACCCCTTCATGGGAATTCGAACCACCGACCTTCTGACCGGCAAGTCCTAGGCTCTGTGGTTTAACCCACAGTGCCACCTAGTTACTACTAATCTGGTTCAGTTCTCTACATTGCTGCCAGTTTCTTAGGGTGGAAACAGACATTATGGTGGTCATAAAAAAAACTCTGGCCTTGCATTTCCTCCTCCGCCATTTCACCAGAAAAGTGTTATTTAACCAACAGCCAGTTAAGCGGAATGAGGGCAGGATAACCTGAGTGTGATGGTTTCACATAATAACACCTGCAGCATGTTTTTGAGCAAAGAGGAGGTGCACAGCTTCTAAAGAGTGAAAGATGATGCTTACTTAGCAATGTTCACAAAACGGCACATGCTGGAAAAAGTTGCATTGTTGCTCACTTGACGATGTGACAGGCACTGCTCAAGCTATCCCTGTGAGATTTGGGCAGTTACATTTCACACAGGACTAAAAATTGCAATGCATATGTTAGTTGGGGTGGGGGGTTGCTTTCCTAGTGGCAAAATGCTGCTGTGTTAGTGCTGGGGAAATAGGACATCCCTGTAGAAAAGGTACCCTGGGAAAATATTAATTTAATAAGTTAAATCAATAATAATCAACCCTGCTAGGTTGGCAGGAGCAGGGACCGAGCAACGGGAGCTCACCCCGTCACGGGGATTCGAACCGCTGACTTTCTGATCGGCAAGCCCTAGGCTCTGTGGTTTAACCCACAGCGCCACCCGCGTCCCACAATAATGCCGATAGCAGGGTCTTTAAAAGGAGTATTAGCTGCACTCTTGACTGAGTGAAGAAACAATATTCTGAAGAGGTGTTAATTCAGCAGAAATAAATGTGGAATTTGGAAGAATGCCAGGGTCTATGCTTGTTAAAGGCATTTGGGTTTTTTTCCATTCCAGGACCCCCCTTCACGCTGCTGCCTTTGCAGACAACATCCATGGTTTACAACTGCTTTTGCGCCACCAGGCTGAGGTAGACGTGACTGACCAACTGGGAAGGACCGCTCTTATGATGGCTGCTGAGAATGGCCAGACCGCAGCAGTTGGTGAGTAGAGAACCCATTACATTTATGCCTCCCTCCCCCTTGTTACTTTTTACTGAAGTATGTCACAGTTTGCACCAACTCTCACTTGGCATCTCCACCTATTTTCAGAGTTTCTGCTGTACAGAGCAAAAGCGGATCTAACTGTGCTGGATGTCAACAAGAACACAGCTCTTCACCTGGCCTGCAGTAAGGTAAATATCCAGGGAGGACCTGCAAGCGGTATTCCCCCACTCCTTGCACCACCCACCTGTCAGTCACCTGATTTCAGGTGATTCAACTTCAATGGAATAATGAGTGCATTCATACTTGAAAGGAAAAACCGGGAGCATGTCCTGAGGGCATTCCAGATTCTTCCTTAATTAAGCAAGTTTGGAATTTATTGCCTTTCTCTGTTGCTTCAGGGCAATTAAAAAAAAAAGACAATTAACTGTACCAGTAGCTGGAAAGGAAGAGCCAGAAGCACTTACTGCGTGCTCAGAATTCTTCCTTTCCTCATGGGTTTATGTGTCCTGCACTTTTTTATTTCTTATATTTCTATGCTGCTTTTCATTCAAATGACATAATGGAGCATAACAAAACCTCCCAGATGCAGCATAAATCATATAGAATAATTCACAAACCATCAGTAAAACAATTGCAATCTATAAACCACTATTTTAAAAAGCATCTAAAATAAAAAGCTGAACAGCACAGCTACAACAAAAGTTACTCCTTCCCATTTACAAGCTTGCTCTAGTTATAATGACCATAATTTCATCGATTTGCACAACGTAGCAAGCCGTACTTAGATGGAATTTGTGCGTGGAGATTGGGGAAGGGGGTGTAGCTTAAGAAAGGCACCTGCCTTCCAAATGAATCATTCCTTTAAATAAATTATCTTTTCTCTCCAGGGTCATGAAAAGTGTGCCTTGTTGATTCTGGGGGAAACCCAAGACCTTGGCCTTATCAATGCAACTAACAGTGCTCTGCAGATGTGAGTATTTGTTCAGCTGGTGGAAATGAGAGACTGTTTGGTTCCCCCTGCCTTTCCTTGTTTTCCTTCTTACCAAGTACATTCCTAGCAATGAGACAAGGGTAGGCATCTGGTTAGTCGGCCCTAAAAAAAAAAGTCTTCTGCATTTGGATGGGCGCTCTACATCTGTGAGTAGACCTGGAAAAAGAAAAGCATTTATTTTGATGCTCCTGGTCTTAAAGATTTTCACAATCAGGAATGTGGGTGGTGTGATCTTATGCCTCACCCATCTTCTTTGGAGATACTCAGTGTATGAGCTTTCTTGTATGAAAAGGGGAGGCTAGGCTAGCTGACAAATCAGAACTCTTGTTACGTAACTCCTCAGTGTTGGGGAACTAAGAGATCTTCTGTTGGAAGTTTGTCATGGAGCCCTATTATCAGGGTCTGAATAACCTCAGCACACTAAGCCTTGCAAGTCTTCTGCTTGGTTGTATTTATTTCTTAAAAAAATTCTTTACTACCTTTGCAATCATTAGGAGCTCAAGCCAATTAATAGTAATATAAAAATCAGGTGGGTGTGCTTGTTGCTTAAGATAACAAAGATAACTATACAGATAGAAAGTTACATGTACATAATACTAATATACTGCGTCATGGTGTCTAGTATCAAAAATCTGAAAGGCTTGATGATAAATTTTTAAACTTTGAGTCTAAAACAGTGATGGATTGCAGCCTGGTGGACCTCACTTGAAGAGAAGGTCCCTCTGCTGCATCACCACCAATACTGTGAAAAAGATTCTGTTTACAAATTCCCAGAGCAAAATTTCCCATAGAAGTGTAATCCAGAATCGTATTTTCCCTAAAGAACTGAAAGGTGGGTAGGGGGCTCTTAATGCCATATGCTTTTGAAAACTATTGGAATGAACACATTGCAAAAAGCAATTTGAAAAGCCTTTCCAGCTTTCACAGAACATATTGCAGGATGAACTACAGATCTATTTGACCCACAGAATTAAATGTTTACATCAGGCATAGGCAAACTCCGGCCCTCCAGATGTGTGGGACTACAATTCCCATCATCCCTGACCACTGGTCCTGTTAGCGAGGGATGATGGGAATTGTAGTCCCAAACATCTGGAGGGCCGGAGTAATTGGTAAAACCTATTTGGTGTTTCACAACTTTCTGACCAGTTGCAGGAGCTTAGCCAGACCTAGCAGAGTATACGCAGAATCCACGGAAGCAATTGGCGACTTGGCTGCAGACAGGATAGACGAAGCAGGAACCAGGAACTTGTAGTTAGGTGTTTATTATATACAGTGGACTATTTACAGGAACAGAACATGGATCTTTTGCTAGCTCTCTCTGACGCGACTCACACCTCCTACACTGATACAGAACTCTGAACACTGAAATACTGAACTAACACATTCCAGTTAGTAGGCCATTAATTATCACTCCCTTTAGAGAGCTTGACCAATCAGGGAGCGGCCTCCATGTCTGTTATCACCAGGCAGACTTACTCCTTCAGATTGCCTTCTGGCTGTCTGCCAAACCTTAATTGACTGTGTGAGTAGCTGCACGTACACAGATTCCCAACAAGAGTTTTACGTGAAAATCCTCTGATACATTCCTCTCTTGGAACACGAGTCAGATAAACTTTGTGAATGCCCTCATTTCCAAGAGACGCAATTCTCCAAGGTTCATCCAGTAATGCTTTTCCTTTTCTCTTCCTGCCATTCCCAGGCCGCTCCACATTGCAGCCCGGAATGGACTGGCCTCTGTTGTTCAGGCTCTGCTAAGCAGAGGTGCCACTGTGCTTGCTGTGGATGAAGAAGGTGCGTATTTTCACACCTGGAAGCCCTTCCGGATGAGCAGGGTCAGAGGCTCATGTATATATGTTGGCAAAATCTGTTGAGTCTACATGGGCAGGCTGGTTGGGGGGGGGTGTTCATGTTTACACACGTTCTGTATTTTTATTTGAAATGGTTTGAGACCATCTCCTTCCTGTTCCCTTTCCATTCACTCCAGATGTCATGCTCTTAATCTGTTGGCTGGTGGGTTGGTGGTGTTTGTGTGACACAACACAGTGCAGCTGAACCAGGAATGTATGGCTTTTCAATTCTTTTTTTAACACTTTCATTGCTGGAGGAAGGTAGCCCTTTAGAATTTGAGCAACCACCAAGTTCCATAGGATTACGCTGACGGCGCTCTAAAAATGGTTATCAAAGCAGGATGATGAAATTTCAGAAGTTTGATGTACAGTGGTACCTTGGTTCTCAAACTTAATCCGTTCCGGAAGTCCATTCCAAAACCAAAGCATTCCAAAACCAAGGTATGTTTTCCCTTAGAAAGTAATGCAAAACGGATTAATCCGTTCCAGACTTTTAAACACAACCCCTTTAACATGAATTTTGCTATCTAAGGAGACCATTGAACCATAAAATTAAAGCAATAATCAATGTACTGTACTACAAAATAAATAAGACAGTATTGTAGATGATTAAAAAAAAATTTTCCTCTCTTACCTGCACTGATGATAGTCATTGTTTGGATCAATCAATGAGTAGCTTAACTGGGTTCCACACAATCACAAAAACAAATTAACCGAAAAAACCTCAAAAACGCAAAACAAATAGCAAAAACAAAAGCGCCAAACTTAATCCGTTCCGGAAGTCTGTTTGACTTCTGAAATGTTTGAAAACCAAAGCGCAGCTTCTTATTGGTGCAGGCGCCCAAGAAAAAATAGCCGACAGCCGTATCAGACGTTTGGCTTCTGAAAAACGTTTGAAAACCGGAACACTTCTGGGTTTTCGGCGTTTGGGAACCAAGGCATTTGAGAACCAAGTTACCACTGTATTCCATTGGTCCAAAGAATCCCTTGACACTTGTGCTCTGTTGCAGGTGGTTGGTGGGGTAGGAAAAGTGAGCTTCAACCACTGAGGATGCACAACAACCAGAACGTAACATTTCCTCCCAGGATCTTAGAGAAATGGTGCCCATCTGTAGGGAGTTCCTGTGCTCTGTCTGAATGTATCTCTTAAGCAGGAGTTGTGTATACAAAGGGGGCATGGAAATGTATCCACAGAGTATGATCTCTTGAGTGGGTCAGGTCACGGGCTGAGTTTTACCACTCCTTTTTACATACATACACGCAGAGAGAGAGAGAGGAGTACAGAGAGTTGCTGTGCAGGTGGTGGTCGGATAGCACAAAGAGTAGTTTGCAAGGAGCTTTCACATAGTCAGTGTTCAGAGTGGCGATAACACGACTTACCTGTAGCACTAGTGCAATTACGCCACTTACCGTATTTTTTGCTCTGTAAGACTCACTTTTTCCCTCCTAAAAAGTAAGGGGAAATGTGTGTCCGTCTTATGGAGCGAACGCAGGCTGCGCAGCTATCCCAGAAGCCAGAACAGCAAGAGGGATTGCTGCTTTCACTGCGCAGCGATCCCTCTTGCTGTTCTGGCTTCTGAGATTCAGAATATTTTTTTTCTCGTTTTCCTCCTCCAAAAACTAGGTGCGTCTTGTGGTCCGAAAAATACGGTATTTTATGCTGAGGGTCGGGGAGGGGAAGAGCCAGTTTTTATAAAAGGAAACAGCAGCCAGTTCATGATAAAACAACTGATGTTGTGTGCTGAACAGTTTGTCCAACCCTTCTTGGAAAAGATGCTTTGGGGGTGGGTTGCCCAAGAATGGGGGGGTTATTATTTTTTAGGGGACTGAGTTTGTGTTTCTGTTTTTCAGGCCATACCCCAGCCTTGGCTTGCGCCCCCAACAAGGACGTGGCCGACTGCCTGGCACTTATCCTTTCCACCATGAAGCCTTTTCCACCAAAAGACGCCATCAGCCCTTTCAGCTTCAACCTCCTCAAGAACTGCAGTATTGCTGCCAAGACAGCAGTCTGTAGTGCCCTGCCCAACGGCAACAGCTGCCCCTACACCAAGGATAGGCACAATGCCATCGGCTTAGATGGCTGTTACTCGGAGTAGCTTAAAAACAAACAAACCACGATGGGTGATCTAATATCTTCTATTTATTTAGGAATTCTATAAATATAGGACACTTTAAAGGAGAACAAGACTGGAATGGGCCTTCCAAAATGGCCTAGGTACCAAAAAAGAAAGAGAGAGAGAGGGGGTCTTCGCTTCTGCTTCCTATTTAGACCTTTGCTTTCACCACTAGCATCTCTTGCCATCAAAGTTAGCAAAAAGCAATGTGGCTCCCAAAACAAATCCACAGCGGTCCATTTGCAATACCTTAAACAGTTCTGTTTGAGTCTAAATTAGCACAGAAACCTGCCCAAATGCTGTCGCCCTTTGTTTCCGAGGCCACGGCCTTGGTAAGATTTAGGGAACGGCCAGCTGTTTAAATTCCAGTTCCTCTGGCTTGACGCTTCTGGGAACTGAAGGAAGGGCCAAGCCAAATTAATTTCCTGCGGGGACGCTTGCCGATTAATGAGCACATCACACGACTGGAGGGGCCTGAATTTGAAAAAAAGTAAAAATAAAAAATCAGGCTCTTAAAACAGGGTGTCCTAGCCTTCCCACCTGCCCGGCTCATTGTGGTAACTTTCTGTGTGCTGCCTGACTTGATAACGTTAAATTTTGTGGGTCATGCCGTTCTAGGCAGGGAGCAGAAGCCCTGAACCTCTTGGTTTTATTTGGCATTAGGCGTTTGACGAACGAGGGACCGCCAAGAAGGGCAGCAGCTCCCGGCAAAGTGCCACTATAACTGCTCCTTTCTCTTTTTGTTGGTTTGGTTATTTTTCTTTGTTTGTTGTGCTTGCCCCCCCCTTTTTTTTGATTCCAGTGAAAACACTTGAATTGAGAACTACTGTACCTGGGACACTATGATACCTTAGGCAGCTCGTACTCCCTCGTATGCAAAATGGGTGCTGTTGCCCAGCTGACGCGGTCCTCTCTGACAAAACTTGCGTATGCGCTGCCAGAATTCATCCCTACCATATCAGGCACTTTAGGGATTTTTCTCTTTTTTGGAGACTGGTTTCTGTTTGAGGCAGGCAGGGGGTGGGAAGGGTTACGAAACGTTGGATCCCCAAAGAGAATTTCCTTTGCGGTTCTCTTCCCCGCAAACCCCATCCTCGGTGTGTCGCGCAGTGTTTTCCCCGTTTAGACAAGTCAGTGTTGCTTTAAAGAAAAGAGATTATTTATAAAGAAACAAGCATTTATCTTCTTAAAAAATAGCAAAAAAAGAGAGAGAGCTTTCTGCAAGTTTCACCTTTTTTTAAGGAAAACAACGCACTTCAGAACCGTACAATCCTGCAGTTGTATTTATACCCCCCGAATGCCATCCAGAAGGCTTCATTAGGACAATGCACACATGGGTGTTTGTAGGGATGCCTGTGGGGTTGGTGTATGTGTGCGTAAGCGTGTGTGTTTTTTATTTTAAAAAATATATTTATAAAAATGCAGGTTTTACGCATTTTGAGTGTATGCACTGTTTGTTTGTTTTTTCGTTTTTTTTTTGTACTGTAAATTGTATCATGCGTAGAAACTAACAACAATATATATATATACCATATCACAAGTACGTTCAAAGCCAAAGATTGGGATGTAGCAATCGGCTGAGGGCTGCCAGGGCACACTTTTATTTTTTTAATCCAACAATCTTCTTTCCACCTCCTTCCCAGTCCTGCAGTGCTATGCTGGTGCCTATAGAATTACTCCCAAAACATTGCATGTTTGGACCAGTGAGCTTGTTAGGGCTAGTAATTCCCCAACCAGCTTCTCCTTAGGGAATCCGCTAGACTGTTAAGGAGAAAATATGAGCCAGGTATGTGCTTGAACCATCCTGCTTCATGGTTTAAAACGAATTACTGTTTCTTTAACCAAAAACTTAAAACTGAAAGCAGTCTCTTCGTTTCTTTCTTCTTCTTTTTCATTTGACGCTGACGTTAGAATAGGCACCAGTTCCATTTCCATGGCCTCACTTCCTTCCTTTTTATTTTATTTTAAGCGGAGCTTAATCCTGATGCAAGAAAGGCAAAAACTGAAATCTAAAGTGAGAAAACCCACCCACCCCCCTTTCCCTTTTGGCACTGTTTTTAATATACCAAAGCCAAACTCCTAGAGCCAAATACTGAAGCTGCAACGTTGTCCTTTGGTGAACAGTGCATTTTTAAAAGAGAGGTTCTCCATTTTCTTTTTTTGTTTAATCCCCCACCAAATGGACTTTTGTTTTCCCCACAGACCACTGCATATCATCTTGAGTCAGCTCTTTAAGCACCAGCTAGCTGCATGTCTCGTTGGTTTGCTGCATACGGATAGGTTGCAAAAATTGGGGGCCTTAAGGTAGCGAGTTCTAGTCTTCTAACGAACCCAGCCATTTCCTTCAACAAAGCCTTCCACAAAGACTAGGGCGCTACTAGCTTAGCTTTTTTCTTTCTTTGATGCCCAAGGAATCGTGAGAGATCTTTTCACCGCAGCTGCTAGATATGAGCGTATTAAGGTTTTAATGCACTTGCCAAAAAGCACAGCAACCGCCTGTTGCAGATTGGCCATTAATTATTATTATTATTATTATTTTAGCTGCACTACGGTCGGGTTAGTTTTCTCTGCCCTCAGTTGCTCCAAGTTCTCTACCTTGAAAGAAAGTGTTAACCTTTCTACACCAAAATACCTCACGTTGGAATAGAAGTGAACAAAACTTGAATGAAAGTTTCCCCCCTTTCCTCCCCGTCCCCTACTTTTTCAATACAGGAAGGTCCTTTTCACTACTTTTGTAGAGAGGGAGAGCTGAAAATAACTTTAAACACCTTGTTTACATTGTTCGTTCGTTTTTTTTAGGTACTAGCAACTTGTAACTTCTTCTAAAGGCCTAATTTTGAACTGCCAGGCCATGGCAGGGGTAGGGGAGGGAGGAAGGGAGGGAGGGAAGTTGTAGGGAATTAAGTATGAAGCCACACTTTCTTTTTTTAAAAAAGGGCTAAATTTAATCCTCCTTTACGGACCAGAAACATTTCTGGAGGGGCTTGAGGTATTGACAAGAAACTGGGGCAGTAGGGAGGAAACCTAATGGTTGTGCTGCAATTTGGAAAGACCTAAACCCTCTCCCTCATCCCTTGGATGTGACAGACTCTACGCTCACAGGTTTGTACCAGGCAACAGATACCATTTTCCTGTTAACCCAGGGGAATGCGTATTCCTATTGAGAAAGCACAGCCGGTTAAATTGGGGTTCTTGCTGTGCCTGTTTCCACAGAAAACTCTGGTGGAATTGGTTGTGGGGTGTTACAGAAGTATAGGGCCCAGGAAACCGGGCTCCGTTAAGCAGTAGCATAGTTGCTTGAATATCAGATATGCCCATCTCAAATTTTAGCTGTGTTTTGAAATGGCAATGTGGGATGTGGAGAGACAGAGGAGCAGAAATGAGCATAGGTTTTCAAGGAGCCTTTCAAAATGAGGGAATCTTCTAGCCCTAGTGATACATGGATTGTGCTTGCATTTTATTTTATTTTATTTTATTAGGATTGTAGAGGGTTGTTAGGCACGTTTTCTTTTATTAACTGAGGAAAAATGATGAACTGACACTTGATCTTTTTCTTTATTAAAAAAATTTAATAATAATAATAGTACCTAACATGCTGATAATGTGTTCTTTTCCTCACATGTCAACATAAAAATTCAATATATGACAATCAATGTGATCTCTTTAAGGGCTTCAGTGTTCTTAGTTCTGTAGCATCATGCATTAATAATAATTTTTTTTATGTTCAATTTTGCCCCTGTTCTTTTTTCCTTTTCCTTTAAAAAAAAAAAAGATGAAGAAAATGGAGTGGAAAAATTCCAGCAGCGCATACGTGAATTAAGAATAAATTTTGCGGGGTTTTAATTTTGTTCTTGTAAGAAAGGGAAGGTAGGCCTCGGGTGGGTGTCAACGAAACGTGGCCAGTTCTGTTGCGGAGTCGCCAGTCTTGTTCTCCTTTAATACTGTAACGTGTACATTTTGACAGCACAGCTTGACAATTTTAAGTAATAATCGAAGTGGCTGGTGGTAATAACTTTCATTATTGTGCTAAGATGAGAGTCGGTTTCCCTAGTGCATTGTAAAAGAGGGCTGGAGGCAAACTTCCTTTCCCCCCCCCCCTTGCTGTCTCTCTCCCCTGCTCTCCTGCCCAGTATTTTGCAAACACATTTGGCTTAAAAGATGTGCAGTATTTTCCACAGGGTTGGGGGAGAGGTGGAATGTTGTTTTCCTGTGCAGAAGGTTCTTGCTGGTTGCCTCCCTCCCGGTTGCCTCCCTCCTTAGGAATGGCCTCGGTCTTGACCATGCATCTTTCTCCGAACCTCAAAAGGCACCACCTTTCCATTTCCCTTCATTTGTCTCCAAAGCAATCATTGGGCTTCCCTCCTTAAACCCCGCCAGACAAGGAAGTTTCTCTCCAACCACCTTTCTCCAAAGCACTTGCTTTACAAGTAAAATAAGCACTTTTGTTTATAAAAAAACAACAACCACGAGGGTCTCGTTCCCCCTCTTTATAGCAACCCATAGGAGAAAGGCCAGCAAACAAGGAAGGGGGGACCA
Organism: Podarcis siculus; assembly: GCA_034642415.1. NCBI lineage: Eukaryota > Metazoa > Chordata > Lepidosauria > Squamata > Lacertidae > Podarcis > Podarcis siculus. The sequence goes on along the minus strand of JAXCMG010000077.1, from coordinate 2,238,148 downwards.
GGAGGAGTCTGGTTTCTGTTTTGTTTTGCATGGGGCGGGAGGGCAGTATTTTTGGTTTGGTTCCTTTTGGGTTTAATTAACTTCATGTCTCTGGAAAATTAATGAACAAAGGGAAGTTGTGTTTAAAAAAAAAACAGCACAAATACATTTCAGTTTGACAAGTGTATTTGCACTGCCATTGTTAGATAAAAGGGCCACCCGCAGGGAGCCCAGCTGAGCCATATAACTATTGACAAACACTGAATGTAAATGTCCTTGTAGAGGGCAAGTACTGGGAAACGATAAATTGATCTTCTATTCCTAAACGGGCACTTGGTTGAATTTGAAATAACTAATCCTGATGAAATGATGCTGTTCTCTTATGCTTCTTTTTGGTTGTTTGTTCCCCAAATTGCTGGAGATTAGGAGACCTTTCCTTAGTTTAATTCTGAATCGTTTGTAAGCTTCCTTTGCCCCCCCAAAGGTGAGTGAAATCATGGAGTATAGGCACCCCACCCCAAGAGTGCACATTCAGCTCTAAGGTAAGACATGAATTCTGAGTGGACTGGTTACATACGTCCCGGAACATCATCTCTCAGTTCGCATCCAAAATCCCTGCATGCAGTCAGTTTTAGTCTTTGTGGTTTTCAAACTGTGTTCCACAGAGCCTGGGGGAACCTCATGAGAAGGTCTGTAACAGCAAAGTGCCTGAGAGGCAGCTTGCTCCCCACAACCGAGCTTCTCCCACATTACTCGGCTACAGCGAAGACTTGAGCAACTTTTAGGGCTAACTCCATTTGTGCAGGACATCAGATTGGCCCAGCAGGGTCAGCTGATGCAGAGTGTGAACTGAGAGCAGACCCAAACCCCAGAATCCCTTGCAATGTGCAGTGGATTGGCAGGGGGCCTCCTTGGCCAGACGCATTGATGTGAATGGGTTGGCATTTTAAACTGCAACTTAAATGTACCATCTTGTACAATCCGTTCAGACTATAAGCCCAACTCGCCTTTGCCGTGAGGTCCCCCCCCCCAAGTCCAGGAAAAGAAAAGGGGGTGGGCAGGTGGGTGAGAATCTGTGCTGGGAACACAGTTGTGAAAACATTGGATCGTTCAGTTATTTAAAGCATCTTCCCTTGACTTGAATTTTTCAGGATGCTCAATATTGAGCATGCAGCGTTTTAAAAATCAAACGTAGCTTCTGCTCAATTTAATTTCTTGGAAACTGTCCATGTTAGCTGGAAGAAGAAAAAGTGACAGAGGGGATGTGCTTTAAACAAAAAAATGTTTCCCAGCTTAAGCCAGAAGGACATTAATGGGTATTAGGGATTCCTGTGAACCTTGGAGTGATGATTACATTTTAATCATGAATATTGGGTCAAAAATGAGTCCTTGGTGTTACAAGAGGAAGAAAGTAATCCGGGGGGGAGGGCAGGAAATGAATTTTTAAGGACTCTTCAAGGCATCTGTAGCAAATTCTTGGTGTCTTTTTTCAGTATCCTATGTGTAAATGCTGCACCTATGTATATTATGCACATAAACATTTCTTTTGAATAAGATAGGACAGACCTCATCACCAGTCAGGTATAAACTACTCTTCCTCTTCTGTGTGTCAGAGTTCCAGTTTGTGTGTCTGCGTGTGTGCATCTGTGTGTGACAAGCATCTTTTCAAATTCACTTTTGGTGCAAAGACAGAAGGATTTTAAAAAGAGAGAGAGAGAGAAATAGCCTTACTTTTAACTCCAATCCTATTAGTTTGACAACTTGAATATAATAAAGCAAAATTGCATGAAAGCCTTTGAAACTAGCCGAGCCTTGTGTGTACGGTGGGTGGCAGTAAACTTTTTTCTAAACAAACAAAAAAAAATTAGTATGCAATTTCAGCCACGTGTGGCTCTTTCTAAAAGTCCAGCTTTCTTGTTTTCTGTAAAGGATGGCACGGGGGGGTTGATGATGCCAACTTGTGCCTGCTTTGCCTACTCAAAACCTTTGGGAGTTGTGGGGTTTCTCCCCTGAATTGATTGGAAGTAAGACCTTTTTAGCACTGCATGAATAACCTCGAATTGTATTTTCCTTTTTTCATGAGACCAGCATTTCCAGAAGGTGGTGAGACTTTGAAATCCTCTTCAGACATCAACCAGACAGGCAGTGTATAGACACGGACTGTCTCTCTGTGAATTGGAGGTGCTCTTGCTTGTCGCTTCACCACTCCTTTCTAGGGCTCTGTAAGGGCTTGAGGGTGAAAGTTAAAGGCTTTCCTTTCATGCTAATTACACTGGAAGTAGCAAAGACAAGCCATTGACATCTGTGCTCATAAATTAGTGTTTAATTAGGAGGACCAGCAAACATCACTGCTTGTGATGGCAATAAACTGGAAAAAAAGAGGATGACTTTTGCCCAAAGGGCAGATTAAGCCCCCAAGACCAAACATTTTGCAAAGCATCAGGAGATAGCCTTTTAATTCGGGTTACTGCTTCTGTTGCATTTTGATGTACTGCCTCAGTTGTGTGTGGTTGTTTTTTTTTTTAAGTTGCCTGACTTGCATAGGTGATTGCTGCATTTTGTATAGAGCAGAGCTACAGATCATACCTCCAATTGGAGATTTTCCATCAGCAGAGTTAGAGACTACCTCAGGAGAAAGCACGAATTGACTTGACCTCTGGAAGCGACTCCTGCATCGTCTCTTGGCTTGGGGTTGTAGATCTGTATGTGTGTTGAGTGTGTTTGTTCACTCCGTGGGGAATAATACTTTTTTTGCCCAGATCCGTCCTGGCTGCAGTGTGGTAAAACCAACATTGGATCAGTCAGCGTGATCATGCGGGCAATGAAACACAAGTCTGGCTACTTGGTATATTAGGATTCTGCCAGAGCCCATTCCTTCAAAACACACCTGCTCCTGTTAAATGAATGAAACCCCTCCAATAGTCCTTCCTTTGATGTAGATATAGTCATATTTCAACCAGGGCAGGGAGGCAGCCCTCCCCAAAGTCCATGTTGCAGCCTAGAGAACAAGCCTGTGATACTTGCATTGGGAAGGAAGTCTAGGCTCTCACTTTCTGGGCATTGCCTTAATTCCTGTATTTTGCACTAATGTGTTGTCTGGCCAGTTGGTGGGTGTCTTAGGCAAAAGCGGAGGGGAGGGGGGAGAATACAGAAGAATGAACAGTGCGCACTCTGGGTAGGAAGGGGAGAGGCGAAGCGTTGCGAAGTGACCAAAAGGAGAGAAAGCCAGCCTTTTCCGATGTCTGCATGCAGCAGAGCGCAGGAAGCCTGGTGCCCAAACTCAGGTGCCAAGGAGGTCCCTGTATGCGCTTGTGTACTGAAGACACACTGCTTGCGGTCACGGCACACCTTTGAGGATGCTGCTGCGGATAGGCTGGGGGGGTATGAAATGGAAGGCCTTTTTGCACTGACATACAGGTGATCAAAGAACTAGCTTTCCAAAAGGAGGAAGCTAGAAAACGCCACCCCTCATTAACTGGAAAGGAGAGGAAACCTTTGCAGACCGAAAAGCAAATAGGGCATTATTGCAACCAGAGTGCTAACGCTCTACTGTGTAGTATTTTTGAAAGGCATTTTTCATTGGTCCGCTTGAAGGTACGTACCCAAAATGGCTGCTCGTGTTTGCATTTGCGTCTTGAACCTGGTTAACTGCCAAAAGGTTCCTGTTACGGACTGGATGAGCTTCAGTTGGTCCCGGCGCTGTACAAACCTACTGCTTGTTGACCCTTGTGCAGATGACGGAGGGAAACGCAGCCAAATGTGTTCTCCTGGCATGTCCCCTGATTGCTTTCTCTCTCTCTTTCCCCCTTCCCCTTCTTCTGGGTGTTTCCCCTTTTGACACCCCCGCCGGCTTCTGATTCTGTAGCTGTTTGGGGATGTTGTCCGTAAGGTTGTTTTAAATAAGAAACGGACATTGTGTCGAAATGTTAATAACTTTAAATAAATCATTCCAGAAGCTTTAGACCTCTAGCACGTAACTTGTGTTTACATTCAAGAAGCACGTTGCAAGGTGATAAAACAAATTAGACCAATTGCTCTTCCATCTTCCTGCGGTGGAAAAGCTCACAATCCACTAGGGGCCCTTTTCTAAGGATCAATGGGCAGGTACGTTCTTATCGGAAGGCCTTATGCTCAGAAATTGGGCACGTATTACCCAGCATTCCCTCACCCATCCTGCCTCACACCTGGAACCAGGTGCACCTCTTTCTCTAGCACTGGGCCTAAAGAAGTTTGGCCTTTCTCCTTCCCCTTGATCGATGATCTCTTGCTTTTTTTATTTTCTTCTTCCCTCTCATAAAGGAATATTTAACAGGGTGGGGGATTAGGGTTTATCACGAAGACACAAACACATACAGAGTTCTGCATCTTGTAGGCAAGCTCACTTCCTAAACTGAGCTCCCCTTAGATGTAAAGCCTTATGAAGTGCATATGATTTAAGTCAACGTAACAATCTGAGTATATTGCATCTCGGGTGTAGTGAAGAAATACAAATTATGATCTGGCCTCTTCTGTCCTAATCTAGCCATCTCCTCTGTTCCCACAACTTGTATAACTTTTCCTTCCTCTTAATGCATTTAGTTTGAAGCACCTTCCTCTTCCATCTCAATGATGTTGAATAGTAAGGCTTGATTCCACCGTTTCTGGACACTGTCCTAGTGCCTGACTTGCCTTTGTCACGACAGAAATGTTTAGTTCCTTGTCATGCTTAGGGGGCTACGGCTAATAGATGCAGCGGTTTTTGCATGTGGATTTAAATAACATTGCAATCTAGAGTGCCTGCAGATTTTCCTTTCTGCAGTTTTGATGGAAACCAAAGGTTCAGTCAGTCTTTGCGCAGCCAGCAGAAAGGGTATGCTGTATGCTTTGTACTTGCCCATTCGTGTCCTCGTGCTGGTTTATTTGTGTCTCGGAGCTCTTATCCCAAGGCAGCCCACTTCCTTTAGTACCTGGGAAACCTCCTTGCATGCAGACCCCAATTTCCCACATTTCGGAAATGAAAAAGGAACTTTACACAGAAAGTGTTTCTGCTTCTGCATTTGCTAAGGTTCTGTGCATCTGTTTAATGTGTTGTGCATTAATTGTTTAATCCCTCCCCATCCACCTGTTCCCCTCAGTGACTTGATGTCATGAGTGTGTGTTGTAAAAGATTGAGAATTTTAAAAATTGCACTAAATATAGCTTTGTGCCAGTTTCTGACCTTTCCTTTGTATAGTCTTTATCCTCCTTTTTTCAAACCAAAAACTCTTCTGTTCCTGGAGGATGATACTAGTGGATCTGTTCTTTCTTTGTCCTTAGTTTAATAGCCTCCTCTCTTCTCACTCAGCTAAGGGGTACCATGCTTGATTTTGTATGGTTGCAAAACATCTAATTCCTTTCATAACTTTCTCCATTACAGAAGGATCTGTTTGCAATTAATTAATACTTTGCTAAACTAGAATCTTAGTGGCATCCATTTGCAGTTCCAATATTTGCAGGCGACTTAAAATATATGTGTAAAACTTGAGAGCAACAGTGTAATTGGACAAACTCTCATTGTTTCCACTTGGAGGGTAGGAGCTAACACCGGGCAAATGATGGATAGGGTAGAGCTTCTCTACATATTCATGTTGTGGTCCTTCTATTCAAATGGTGGCTTTTCAAATGGGAACAGGAAATGATCACTGTTTCCTGAGCTCTTTAATTGGGAGTAACAAGAGACGCAAAGGCCAGCTTCTTTCATCAACAATTCCCAGCTTAACTGGTTCAGCCTTGTTGTGAAGGACTGGGAGGAATTTGAGATTGTAATGGTTGCTTCTGGGCCATGATGTTCCATCCTGACGTATTTTCTTGATGCCGTGGGAGGCCCAGTGGACTCTTTCTGTTCTGCTGTTGCCCACTGTATTTGGTTACTTGCTCAATGAGGCTGGTTGTGAGGGAGAGATTTCCGTTTTCAGAGTGCACATGGTCCTCCTTCCTGGCACAATTCCCCTGGCCATGGTAATTAAGCACAAACAGAAGTTTTTCCACAACAGGGTCGCTAGCATAAGAACCTGGCAGTAACTCCGGGTCAGAGCCCAGCTGGCTAACTTGCAGCGAAGTTGCCTTCTTGCCATCTCCGCACACACATTCCTTCTCACCGGTACCATCCGCAAGAATTCATTAAATCCTTTGAGGCCTCGGGCGCAACGTTGATGCACATAAGAAAGGAATACATGCTGTGATGATCTGGTGGGACTTGGTTGATGGAGGGATGCAGCCGTCATCGGGGAGCAGCTAATACGACTTTTCACTGTTCCTTAAGTTAGTAGAGCCCAGCAAAAGATACCATTTGGAGCTCAAGTTATTGGGATAGAACCGGGTTGCCTTGGCTCGCACCGTCACTTGTCTTCCAGACTGGGGAAAGACTGTCCCAGGTTTTAAAATCTGCAAAATGTGAAGTAGAGCATTTCCAAACCTCTTTTTTTTGCGGGGGTGGGGGGTGGGGACTGTCAAAATCAGGGTGATCCGGAAAACAGGATGAATGAGTTTCTGCACTATATGTTGCATGGAAATAATATGTTGCACCAACGAGACGCTGCTGTAGTTTAATTGTCTTTGGACATGTGATCCAATGCCCTTCATATTTCTGTCTTTGGTAGTCTTGCTTTGCAACTGGGATTGGGGCTCCCTTTTGACAATCTTGACACAGAGCTTAGCAGGTAAACAATATCTATTTGCCTTGGTTGCATAAACACCTCTGACGAACTGCATTTGTTGCTTAGGTTTCTTGAGGTGGAGCTGTGGTCTTTTAATTTGGGGGTGCGTGCGTGTGCGTGTTATCGTTAGCGTTCCTGTTGCATGTTGTGTTTTGAATTGCTTGGCCAGGCTGCGTCTGCAACTGAAGCCACAAATTGTTGAGCTGGAGTGTGTGGCGGCGATTCTTTTGAAGACCAGCAGGAGCTGCTTTCGTTACGTCCTGTTCCTTGCTCGGAGAGCGTCCATGCTGTTGTTTTGCTGGGTGTGCGCTTGTCTTATAGCAATACTCGTTGGCTCTGATCCTGCGGGCACTTCAGAAACTACCTGTGCTTCAAAACAAATTTCTTCCTTGGGAGCAGCAATAAAGGGGTGGGATAGGGTTGGGTGAGGGAAATCAGTTACTGTGTTGAGGGTTTGTAGCCTGTTGTATAGCTTGCACTCTTGAATGTGTTTAGTTGGGGGGGGGGGGGCTTAGCTGTAAACGGAAGGATTTCGTGGTCAGACCAACATGAGCACTAATTTCACCCCCAGTCAGGGTTTCGTTCTTGGAAGCCCTGGTTATTCACTTATTCTTTGCATCTTTGACCTTGTTCATTCTTCCAGTTGTGTTCCCCCTCTTAACATCCCCCTCCAAAAAGATTACTTTGCACTTGGACACACGGATGGTGTGTGTCACTCAAGGGGCACTCTAATTGTGTGTTTGTATTTGTGTGAGGTAGGTACAGCCAGTACGTTGTGGTGGTCTTCGTAGTAATGGGTGACTTAAATGGAGTATGTTTGCATGAGCCTCTTAATTGTGCTTCTGGTCCTTACTCCACCTTTTCTCCCCAGTGGCAAGGCCTGCATCTGAGCTGGGGGAGAGGGTTAGGGGTATAGAACACTGTTACCCTTTGGCTGCAGCATCCAAGGGCCCATAACGTCCCAAAGGGAAATTCTGTATAATTTTCACCTACAGTGGAGGGAAGGCAGTACAGTATTCTTTCTGCTTGACCTGTACCTGCTGCTTGTCAGAGGAAGCCTTTTGTGGAGTGGGATGAATTTTCTCATGCTTGTCGTTCCTGTCAAATCCTAAAGGTGTTCAGAGAAAAAAATATATTTCAGTTCAGCATTCTGTTAGGTTAATCTATGTATTTGGGGTGAGGTTTTAATTCTCTATCAGCACCCTCCACAGCCTTTTATTTAACCGCATTCAGGGCCAGTTCCTTTTCCCTTTATTTAAAAGACTTGATCATTGCTTTTGCTGCTGTGCCTGTTCTTCAGGGAGCTTGCCGTGGGGGGAGAAAGGTACCACTTCAGAAGTCTTCTGCAGGCTTCCTTTCAGTTTGTTTCCTTTATCGTATTCAGCTGACATCTGAACACACCCTGGCATCCAAAGCTTGCAAAGGCCGCTTGGCTGAGCACTACAGTAAAACTGGGCTGTGATATTCCACATTTTCCCTCTTGCTTCCTTTCCGTGCCCCCCCATTAAAGTGCTCCCCATTCTGGGCCACAGCCATAGGGATTTTAAGATGCAAGGGGACCAGCAATTTAGGAGAACCTGTGTGAAAGAGTGGACTTGGGGAAATGGCGTAGAACTTGCCGGTTCTCCTCCTTACGTTGTCTGCCCTAGGTGTGAGCACTTTACTCTGTGTGAGTTGCAGGTGTTCTAGGACCAGAGGCAGATTACAGTTACCCGTTTTTTCTATTCTGCCCCCCTCTCTCACACACAGAAGCCCAGTGGTCAGTTTGCCACCACCCCGAGATATGTCGCTTAGAAGGGAGCAATCCCTATGGCAAGTACAATGTCTGCACTGCCTCTCGGAAGAATCCCAGGAAGTAGAACGCTGTGTTTTCCCTCCCTCCCTCTTGTGTTAGAGCCGTGCTGGCCAGCTGACCTTGCTGTGACTCTACCACCTCCAATAGCTGCCCAGACTCGCCTTTAGTTCTTTGATTTTATTTTGCCGGGCCAGTGGCCAAACGTCTATTTATATTTAGGGTTGCCCCACCAAGCGCAGAGGAGCTCTGCAATAACTAGCATATTTAGAATGCCTTGCTTAGGAAAGGGCATGTCTTGATGTGAGATTCTGTCACCTTTTCAGACGTTAATTTAGAGGGGGACGAGGGGGAGAGCAGGTGGTCTTACCTACCTCTTGCAATAATAATAAGAATAATAACAAAAAAGAGAGCAGGCTTGGGCAGTGTAGAAGCCTTCCTTGCTCTTCATCTTAAAACACTAAGGGCAGAGATGGGAGTCCATGCAAGGAAAAAGAAAGCTATATAGGGCAAGAGAGTTGCACTGGAAAATACATTCCTTGCTCTGTATTGGGTCTGTTTCTTCCTCCTGTGAGAACTTCAGCAAGCGTAAATTTGGGTGGGGGATAGAAGAAGCTAGGTCACAAATCAACATCTCACACTTCAAAGATCTCCTTTGTTTCCTGTTCAATAAGTTTGGGGTCGGGTGGGGAAGAAGACTACTTGTGATTTCTCCTACAGAGCACTAAACCTACAACCCTGCTGATCAAAACCAGCATGCAGCCATGTTTACCTCCTTTGAGGCAGGGGCCTTAATTGGGAGTTATTTGGCTAAGGCGGACTCTTTTAAAAAAATTAAAAGGTATGCCTTTGTTTATATTTAGGCAAGCTTGAAAGGGTGGACGGGGAGCGTTGCTTTTTGCAGAATGGCCGCGGGGAGTGCAAATGGAAGTGCTGCGTACAAAACACTCCCCCACTCCAAAAACACCCCAAAAAAACAAACACCCACCCCCAACCTATTGGCCTTTTGATCCACAGTTGTTGGCAGCGAGGCTTAACTTTGCACCGTGGTCTTGTTAGTAGTGGAGAACTTGGACCAATGTTTAGAAGAGACTAAAAAGGGGGTGGGGGGTAGAAAAGACACGTTCAGATCAGCTCACAGGCCTGCCTTCCTGCTTGCAGGTACACGATCTTCCTTCAAACTGGTTTAAAGCACAAAGAGATAAACTCGAAACAAAACGCTCCCGCAGCAGGTGTCTTGTGGGGTGGGAGCTTCCAAGGCAAATACCACACACACACAAAAACCAGTGGCCAGTTCCAGCCTCCATGCAGCAGAGGGTCCCCCCACCCATGTGTTCCGATGTGCAATCAAAGTGTGAATCTTTTTCTACATCCCACCTTATATCTAGCCCAGAGGCTGCAGCCACTTCTGTTTGGCCGCTCACCTTTCCACCTTTCTCAGTGGTTTCGTTACCTCCCCTCGCCCCCGCCCCCCCGTTACTCCTCAGTTAGGGGGGGGTTTCTTGACAAAATGAAGCACTTGCCTGTGTGTCACAAAAAAGGATAAACCTACGTTCGGTTCCTAGAAGGAAATGCAGACTTGTCAAACCCGCCACCGACAATTTTCTCCCGCCTGGTTGTTCCATGAAGTAAATAAATTATATTCGAACTTCTATATAAATATATATTGGAGACCAATAAAGAAAACAGAGAGTTACCGCAAGCCATCCACCCCACCCCCCTTGTCCACACACACCCCTTGCGCAGTGTGAAAGCCACCTTTGTATAAGCCCCCCTGATGTGAACCCAAGTGACTGGTTACCTTTTTTTTGTCTCTGATGTTACAATATGCATTTTCAGAATTTCTGCATCACCTTTTTGGGGTTAGGGCAAGGGGGAGGGAGGGGGTCAGCCAGGAATTAAGTAAATTAAAATAATAATAAAAAAACAAAAGCATTCAGACTTGATCTATTTTCTACAATGTATGCTGCGACCAGGTCCTGTTATTCATATTGTGGCTTTGAATCAATTATGTTTATTAAAATGCTGTTGCTTCTATCTGCCTCTGCCTTCGTTTTTCCCCCCCACCTTGTCTCCAGATATTTGCTGGGGGTGGGTGGGTAAGGATAATGGAAATACTGGGGGAAAGGGGTGGAAATTTGATAGCACACCTGCGTTTTATATCCTAATTCTATAATGCAGCTCAAGTGGCTGCTTTCAAATCATTTACCTGTCTTCATTGCCCACGAAACACACCTCCTCCAGCCAGGGAAGGCACTCTTGATCTTGGTTTGCTTAGGCCAAGGAGGTTTTGCCACTGCCCATTTCTGTTTTATAAAACACTGGGCCCTTCTTGAAGTCCAGAAAGATACAGGTGAAACTCGAAAAATTAGAATATCGTGGAAAAGTTCATTTATTTCAGTAATTCAACTTAAAAGGTGAAACTAATATAAGAGATAGACTCATGACATGCCAAGCGAGATATGTCAAGCCTTTATTTGTTATCATTGTGATGATTATGGCGTACAGCTGATGAAAACCCAAATTAAAAATCTCAGAAAATTAGATTATTGTGAAAAGGTGCAGTAGCTATTCAATCCATAACACCTGCAATGGGTTCCTGAGCCTTTAAATGGTCTCTCAATTCTAATTTTTCGAGTTTCACCTGTACTTCAAGTAACTCCTTTTTAAGGATGGGAGCCTGAGGTATCTGGATCGTTGCATGAACAGAAGGACATAAGAAGACGAGAAGAACCCTGATGGAGCAGGCCTGTGCCTCCATCTAGTCCAGCATCCTGTTTTTGCAGTGGCCAGCTAGATGCCTATGGGAAACATGCAAGCATGACCTCTTCCTTCAGTTTTCCAGCAATGTATTCAGAAACATGCTGCCTCCAACCAGAGAAGCTGCACAATGGAACTTTTCCCCTGGAACAGAATTGGAGGCAGTTTGCTTAGCACGTTTGGGGACAAGGGGAAAGCGCTATATCCCTTGCCATGTCTCACCCCCATGATTTAGTTTCGATATAGTTTTAATTCAACCTGGTGAAGGGCAGGTTGTAAATCTAACAAAACGAGAACCGTTAATAATAGTTGGGAGTCAATGTTTCGTTTTCAATCTCTTGGGCCGTCTGTAGTGGTACCTCGGGTTACACACACTTCAGGTTACAGACTCCGCTAACCCAGAAATAGTACTTCGGGTTAAGAACTTTGCTTCAGGATGAGAACAGAAATCGTGCTCTGGCGGTGCAGCAGCAGCAGGAGGCCCCATTTGCTAAACTGGTGCTTCAGGTTAAGAACAGTTTCAGGTTAACTACGGACCTCCAGAACGAATTAAGTACTTAACCCGAGGTACCACTGTGTTGGATATTCTGCTTAAGTCATGTACCAATATCAAACTTGGATGAACAAAGACACTGGGATGCCCCTAAAGTTAAGTGTGAAACTGACCCACTAACGTTTTCCTCTGTTCTGAGCTGCCTTTAAGGCCATCCTCCATTTCAGCTACTTACCCTCCATGGAAACGGGAGAGACCGCTTTCCCTCTTTTCCCAGGGCAAATAGCCCTTATTGTGCAACTCCATCTTAACGCATTGTGAGCGTCCTTTTCTTTCCTACGCTCCCAGTGTGAAAAGCAACAGGTGGACTTTGAAGGCTTTCTTTCTCCTTGCTCACCTAACTTGTCCTTTGCAGATATTGGGGGCGGGGCGGGGGAGAGAGAGAACAGTTCAGGTGTGCAAGGTTGTGTGTGGGGAACCTGGAACCTGTTTGCTGTTGAATGGAAATTGGAGACCAGTGCCGAGGCCACTGTTGCCCTTGATTCTCAGTGGCTGCTGAGATAAGAGGCACAGTGCTGAGATTCCCTACCAGTCCTCTAATTCTGTAAAGGTTAAGGTAAAGGGACCCCTGACCATTAGGTCCAGTCGTGGCTGACTCTGGTTGCGGCACTCATCTTGCTTTATTGGCTGAGGGGGCTGGCGTACAGCTTCCGAGTCATGTGGCCAGCATGACTAAGCCGCTTCTGGCAAACTAGAGCAGCGCACGGAAATGCCGTTCACCTTCCCGCCGGAGCGGTACCTATTTACTTGCACTTTGACATGCTTTCGAACTGCTAGGTTGGCAGGAGTAGGGACCGAGCAACAGGAGCTCACCCCGTTGCGGGGATTCGAACGGCAAGTCCTAGGCTCTGTGGTTTAACCCACAGCACCACCCGCGTCCTTGTAATTCTGTAGAGGACAACTAATGAAGGTATTCTGTTATTTAGGAGTTTTTAGGCTTCCTTCTAGATAGGGGGTACATGAGGAGTTGTGCAAAGGATACAACAGCTTGGCTCGTTTGCACTTCAAGCAATTGCCCTTGCAGGCAGACCAGGTGGGGTTTTCACTGGGGAACTTAAAGCAGGCCTCTGAATCTCCTATTATAAGGATGAGTTTTGTCCTTAAGAACTTTGTCATGTACTGCACACACACAAACACACCCATCCCATAACTAAAGAGGTCCAGGTTTCCTTGCATTAAGATACACACACAGAGAGAGAGAGCACTGTTCCATCAAACCTGAAATTTTGGTGTAGAGGCTTTTGGTAACCAGTTGCCTTTTTTAATGCCAACTTAAATATTAATGAAAGCTGCAGGACACTGATAGCTTACATCAGGGATTGGACCAACTGCCATTGGACCCAGCCAGCAAGGCTGACAGGAATGATGGGAGTTGTAGTCCAGCAACAGCTGCTGGTTCTCTATCCTTGGATTACAGGAAATAGCTTGCTGGGGAAACTCGGCTCCAAAACATGAAAGGCCCCCATTGCGTATGAGCGGCTCTCTAAGTAAGTAGCAGTCCTTCAGATAATTCTCTCTCACATTGCATTCCGAGGTGGCAATAGGTCCAGTCTCTCTCGAGCAAACTAGTGCTCTTTAGAAAGCACAAGGAGTTTTCAACACGTTGATTGGAGCGACTAAGCGCAACTTTCTTCCTTTCATCCAAGCCACAAAGGCTAGGTAAAGGCACTGTCGCCCTCAGTTTGGCACCCTGTTTTTGCTGCCACACAAAAACATGGGGACAATAAGCTGTTCCTTCTGTTCTTTCCTACTGAGTTCTTTCTCCAGCTCCTGCGGACAGGAAGATGGAGCAAATCTGTAGCCCCTCTTAGAGAGTTAAGAGGAAAGGTGCAATCGTGCTTGAAGTCTGAGGGGGCATCGCCTTCGATCCATCCTGCGTTCTGGAGTTTCCTGCTGAAGAGGGCTACCCGTCCAAATGGAAACTGATCTGCCCTTCAAAGAGAGCGATGCAGACCATGAGCACTCCTCCAGTGAGGAAGCCCAGGTTCTGGAGAAGGAAGTGGGCAAGGGAGCCCTTCTTGCCCCTGCTAGAGCTCCTCTGCAGCATTTCAGGCAGCTAGAGAGAGAGGGAGAAAAACAACAAAAGGCCATTATGTCTTTGGCAGCTGCTGTTATGGCACCTTGCAGTTAAGCCAGAAAGGCTGTTCTTCTTGAAGAGACAATAACAGCGATGCTTAGTGGATGCTTAGCAAAGATATCTTCAGTGCTAAAAGCCAGGATAAAGAGGTATGCCTTCATCACTCCACAAAAGCTGTATAATAAAATTGCAAGAGAGGGGTATCCACAAATGAGGGGCTGCCACAGAGAAGGCCCTCTCCTCGGTTGCACACACATACACACACACACCCGAGCTGCTGAGGGTGGTGGAACAACCAAGAGGCCCAGGTAAAGGGATCCCTGACGGTTAGGTCCAGTTGCGGACGACTCTGGGGTTGCGGCACTCATCTCGCTCTATAGGCCGAGGGAGCCGGCGTACAGCTTCCGGGTCATGTTGCCAGCATGACTAAGCCACTTATGGCAAACCAGAGCAGCGCAATGGAAACGCCGTTTACCTTCTTGCCAGAGCGGTACCTATTTATCTACTTGCACTTTGGGCTTTCAAACTGCTAGGTGGGCAGGAGCAGGGACCGAGCAATGGGAGCTCACCCCGTCACGGGGATTCGAACCGCCGACCTTCTGATCGGCAAGCCCTAGGCTCTGTGGTTTAACCCACAGCGCCACCCGTGTCCCGAGGCCCAGGTAGAGAATAACTAAACCCTGTGTCCCCAAAAGATTAATGTCATGCTAACAGGAGAAGTTTGCAAAGAGGCGGCTGTCCTTACCATGTCCACCAGTGCCACGTACAGGAAAATACCAGCCGTGATGGCAAAAATCCAGGGCGTGACTTGCGTGCTGCTCCGACTAATGAGCGTCCCTACTACTGCGCCCAAGTAAGCCAGGAAAGCAGACAGCAGGTTGAAGAGGAACACCCGTCGGACTGGCATGCCAGCTTGCAGCAGGACAGCACAATCCCCTTCCAAAAAAAGGAGGAGTTAAGAGTGCAATGGACACATCTTCACAGAGGCACCATAACTAACTCAAAGCCAAGCAATGTCTCTAAAACCAGTGATCCCCAAATCCACCTTCCCCCCACCCCAATGGACCACTTGCAAATTGTGGACGAATTGAAGCTTTTTCTGCCTCTTTGGGTAATTGTAATGTGCCATGCATATGCTGTATTTTAATTGACTCTGGGGTTGTGGAGCTCATCTCGCTTTATTGGCCGAGGGAGCCGACGTACAGCTTCCGGGTCATGTGGCCAGCATGACTAAGCCGCTTCTGGCGAACCAGAGCAGTGCACGGAAACGCCGTTTACCTTCCCGCCGGAGCGGTACCTATTTATCTACTTGCACTTTGAGGTGCTTTCGAACTGCTAGGTTGGCAGGAGCAGGGACCAAGCAACGGGAGCTCACCCCGTTGTGGGGATTTGAACCGCCAACCTTCTGATTGGCAAGTCTGTGGTTTAACCCACAGCGCCACCCGCTGTGACAAAGGACAGCTGGACATATAAAGGGCCCCATTACCTTCAGTAGCTTAGGGCCTCATCAAAGCTAAATCCGGCCCTGCCTGTAACCACTGCATCAGGTAAGGTACATGGGTGGGACCCACAAACCCAGAATGGCATGGGGTCAACAGAAAGGCAGGTGCAACCACAAGACCAGAGCAGATCCAAGTAAAGGGGTGGAGTCTTCCTTGGACACCGGACAGGAGGATATGATAGGATTAATTGATAACATCAGCATCATCTTCCGTCATCAGAAGTGCAGGACCATAGGAAAAGGTTTGTTGGATCTGAGTTTATATCAAATCCACCAATGGCCAAGCCTACAGCCACGACATGAGAGTGGAGATTTGCACCAAGGTGTGTGAATGACATTTAAAAATGCACACACATGCAAACTGAGCCCCAAATCTTAAAAATATTAAATAGTAAAACAAAGCAGATTTAAAAATAAGAGGTCAGGAAAGCCTGAAGAATAAAGCTGGGGATCTTCCTTACCAAGTTCATGGGGCAGTTCGTGGCAAAATACTGCCACCGTAGTGCTTAAACCGCTGGAGATTCCATCAGAGAAAGCAGCTCCTAGGAGAAAAGGGTTACAAAGGTTAGTGAACCTAAAAGAGGGGTTTCCTCTCCCCTCACCCCTGGTGGATTGGCTCAAGTCATCTGAACTAGTTTGTCTTCACTCAAGTGGGAAGACAGGTGAACGAACGCCAGTCTATTGGAAGAAGCAAAGATCACCAGTGTTGAAGCAATCATTCTTCAACATCAACCGTTGGACTGGTCATGTTGTTCGGATACCTGATTATCGTCTTCCAAAGCAACTACTCCATTCTGAACTTAAAAATGGAAAGCGTAATGCTGGTGGTCAACAAAAGAGGTTTAAAGACCATCTCAAGGCAAATATTAAAAAATGTAGTATAAACACAACTGAGAAACACTGGTCTGTGAGTGCTCCAGTTGGAGAACAGTCTTTACCAAAGGTGTTGTGGGCTTTGAAGAAGCTCGAACTTAGGACGAAGGGAGAAATGCGCTAAGAGGAAGTCATGTTTCGCAAACCTTCACCGTGATCAACTCCCGCCCGGAAACCTCTGTGGAAGGACGTGTGGATCCAGAATTGGCCTCCACCGTCACTTACGGAGTCACTGTTAAAACCGTGTTCATGGAAGACAATCTTACTTGGCTTTGAGTGATCGCCAAAGAAGAAGAAAGAAGGTATTTATGATTACGTCCAATCTCCTGGAATTTAAGTGGGAAGCTTCTGTGATTCTGTGACAGAGGTCTAATTCTGGAACTGAAGGCTGGAGAGAACCAGTGGTGGTAGCCAGTACCCACTGGGGGCGGGGAGAGGGGTGCTGAGAGGCCATTAGTAGTTGGAGACACAGCCAATGATGGGCAGAGTCAGCTCCTTATAGTTTTACACCCTCCTCCCTGCTGAGTAGTACAAGGGCAACACTTGACACTACAGAAGAGGAAGACTACAGTCCATTACATGTGAAGCTCGTGACTCTCATTATGCCATTTCAGATCCTTTTAAAAGCTTCCTTTGGTGCAGCAAGCATATCTAGACATGTAAATGAAAATAAGGAAAACTAATTTTGTTGTTTTTATTCGCACATTGATGATTGTTTTAAATTGTTCTTTGTATGCTGCTTAAAGGTAAAGGGTAAAGGGACCCCTGACCGTTAGGTCCAGTCGTGGCTGACTCTGGGGTTGCGGCGCTCATCTCACTTTATTGGCCAAGGGAGCCGGCGTACAGCTTCCGGGTCATGTGGACAGCATGACTAAGCGAACCAGAGCAGTGCACGGAAACGCCGTTTACCTTCCCGCCGGAGCGGTACCTATTTATCTACTTGCACTTTGACGTGCTTTCGAACTGCTAGGTTGGCAGGAGCAGGGACCGAGCAACAGGAGCTCACCCCGTTGCGGGGATTCGAACCGCTGACCTTCTGATCGGCAAGTCCTAGGCTCTGTGGTTTAACCCACAATGCCACCCGCGTCCCTGTATGCTGCTTAGGGATGTCTTTATTAAGTGGTTTATAAACTCAAATAAATAAATGGAAGTAATTTCTCTCAACCTCTGAAAAATAATTTTCTGGTTCCAGCCTAACTTTTGTAGGATTGTGCCCTGCCATTATTATTATTATTATTATTATTATTATTATTATTATTATTTGCTTCTGGCACAAGCAGGAACCTAGCCCTGGCTGAAAGCCACTCACCGATGGCCAGTCCATCTGTGAAGTTGTGTATCCCATCCCCTAGAATAACCATCCAAGCGATGTCGGCTATCCCAGCCTTGAGGGCTCCAGCTGGACCGTGGGAATGTCCGTGAGCATGGTGCTGATGGAGCTCTCCTTCCTGCCTCTCTGAGCTTCCTCCACACTCTTCTGAGCTGCGAATTTGGACAGAGCAGTCCTGGACTTCCCCGTAGAGGCTGTCAGCTCCTCCTTCTGCCACCGTCAGGCTCTGGGATTCAGCACCTGACACCCAAACCAAGCAGGGAAATATCAGATCCACTTGCCCACCCCTAACCCTGGCACAGATCGCTGGCATATGTGACTAAGCAAGCAGTACTGTGGATGCACTCTTGGAACTCACAGATAATGGGCTGTTATGTACTGAGTTGAATAGGATCCAGAACGCAGCAGTCTAATTGGTCCTAGAACAATAGGATTCAGAATGCAGCAGTCTGATTGGTCCTAGAACAATAGGATTCAGAATGCAGCAGTCTGATTGGTCCTAGAACAATAGGATCCAGAATGCAGCAGTCTGATTGGTCCGCAGGAGCCCCCCAATCCAGCTCCAGGTGGAAGTGAATCCGCAACCTGATCGGCCTACAGGAGAATCCCAGAATTAGCCAATCACGTGGGGCCCACTGTGTAAATAATGTATATAAAGCAGACATTTGGGGGAACTTCCATTCCTCACTATTATGAGCTGAATAAAAAGCATGAAATCCACTCTCGACTCCAAGTATATTTCATGGGCTAAACACAGAGACAGCTTGATTGCACAGCGGACCTTGGCCTCGTCAGCTACTTCTGCTCAGCTTGACCCACGGCAGACCCACAAGGCCCCATATGAAGCAGGTGCTGTTCTCCCAAATAGCTACAGCCCCCCCATGCAACTGTACGATGCATTCCAAAATAATTTCTGGTCCGTCCGGATGGACTTGTGAAAACATGTTTTCTGCCATCACCTGCTCTGCTCTGTGTTTAGCTAGATGTCTTTTCCCACCCGTTCCAATGACAGGTTGCAAAGGCGTTCCATATTGTCCTTGCAACGAGTCTATGAAGCAGCAGATTAGCTAAGAGAGCAACTTGGAAAAAACTCATCTGTACATTGAATGCACGAAGCTTAAAGGGATTTTAAAGGCCTTCTACAGTGAATAATCTTCCTTCTTTCCTTCCTTCCTTGCTGGGTTCCCCCAGCCACTCTGGGCGGCTCCCAACAGAATATTAAAAACATGATAAAACATCAAACATTTAAAACTCCCCCAGGGCTGCCTTCAGATGTCTTCTAAAAGTCAGATAGTTGTTTATTTCCTTGACATCTGATGGGAGGGCATTCCACAGGGCAGGCACCACTACCAAGAAGGCCCTGTGCCTGGTTCCCTGTAACCTCACTTCTCGCAGTGAGGGAAGCGCCAGAAGGCCCTCGGAGCTGGACCTCAGTGTCCGGGCTGAACGATGGGGGTGGAGACGCTCCTTCAGGTATACTGGGCCAAGGTCATTTAAGCAACAAGTTCCCTATACCACCTGGGCTAAGGGCTAAAGTATAGTATATTGCTGGGGGGAACAGTAATAGCCATGACATGGTCAATGGTCACTGGGACAACTGCCCCACCTGCCCAACAGATGGGCAGATCTTGGTTGAAGGAAAGACATTAGAGAAAACAAGTTCCTTCCAACCTAATGCCTAGCTGTGTTTTAATTCCACAAAGTGTGCATGGATTGCAGCCATGACACATGAATCCTTCTGAACTTTTCACAGTTAAGAGCACAGAAGAAAGCCATGATACTAAAGCAATCCGGACTGTGTGACTCACCATGAGATGTCCTCAAACCAGCAGTGCCGTTGTCACCCACCTCAGCTGGAGATGGTTCAAGCGGCTTTCCGGTGGCGCCCTTCTACAGAAAGAAAGCAAAACTGATGACTAAGCAGCACTAAGCTGAGGTTGTCATGAGAAGCCCAGCCTAGTGATGCTGCAATACTTTGTCTCCCCCTAGAGGTGTTGGGTGGTACAGCATAGCAGTGGTGTCTCCCTCTGGTGGTGGACATGAAACATGACAGTATCTGGAGCAGGAGTTCCTAAGGGGTTTCTCCAATAAATGTGTGTGTGCCTGTTGTTTTAAAACAACCACTGCCACAAAGATTTAGCACACCTGGCGCCAACAAGCCAAATGGTGACCTTGCTAATTATGGGTTGGTTGCTACTCATCCAAAGAGCTGAGGTGAGGCTCACAGGCTCAGCATGGGTGGTTCAGTCCAAAACATGGATCATACCGTAAACCACACACATAAAACACACAGTATTAGCTGTTTCTTCCTCCTCCTTTTTGGTTCGGTCATGGGAGAAGCTTCTGACTGGTTGGACATAGCTTAGGCTGCATGGCATTGTTATAAAAATTCTAAGGTCCCAAATATAAAGTAAAAGTACAAGGCAAACACATACATAACTATATAAACCACGTGTCTAAAATTGTAGAGAAGAGCAATCCTGAAGCCATTTTGACTCTCCCAAATTGACCTCAAATATTCTTCTGCAGTAAGGGAGGGAAATGGGGAAAGCCTTCCCATTGTCTTTTCGCTTACAAATCCTATATTAAGAGCATATTTGTTTATGAATAGGGTGAGCCTGTGACCTGGATTCAGGAACTAAAGTATTAACCATCACAAAAGAATGGCCAGGCTGCCCAGGTAAAGCAATCAGTGACCATTAACAGATATCCTGGCAGACAGGATTTCTGCTGTAGGCCGCCTCCTTCTGTGATGTATGTAGGATGGGGGTGGTCTTGGGCTATAGGGGGACGTGGGTGGCGCTGTGGGTTAAACCACAGAGCCTAGGACTTGTCGATCAGAAGGTCGGGGGTTCGAATCCCCGCAACGGGGTGAGCTCCTGTTGCTTGGTCCCAGCTCCTGCCAACCTAGCAGTTCGAAAGCACTGCAAAGTGCAAGTAGATAAATAGGTACTGCTCCGGTGGGAAGGTAAATGGTGTTTCTGTGTACTGCTCTGGTTCGCCAGAAGCGGCTTATTCATGCTGGCCACATGACCCGGAAGCTGTCTGTGGACAAATGCCAGCTCCCTCGGCCTATACAGCGAGATGAGTGTGCAACCCCAGAGTCATCCTCGACTGGACCTAACAGTCATGGGTCCTTTACCTTTACTTTGGGCTACAGGGTGGGCAATTTCAAAAGTTTCTATAACGGCTTGTGCACCATTGTTCTGGGTTCCTCCTCCCTCCTGCGTGTGGTGAGTGGGGACCCTGTGGCAACAGTTTAATAAAGATCAGGCTTATTAGTCGCTTTGCTTCTCAATATTCTCTGGTTGGTCTCTGTTATTTTCTCCTACCAATAGGGAACCCCCTTAAAGACTCTATACGGGCTCCTGGATACCCCATAAGGGAAAGGAATCGTTTTTTCTTATAACAGCATCCAGGGATCCTTTCACAGACCCACATGGAAATAGGATTTTTGCCTGGGACATAAAGGCAGATGATGGAGAGAACTAAGTCGACTGGCAGGGGCGGGATCACTTTCTTGAAATCTCCTGGTCAACCCATCAGGTTGCCCAGGCCACTGGCAGGCCACTCCATCTCTTTACCTTTTTGACTTGAATGCTCTTGAGTGTTCCCATGAGATTCTCAATGAGGAACAGTAGGTAAATACCGCCCAGAACGCAGAGGCCCTTCAGGACTGCATCTTCCGCCGAGGTCATTGGTTCTTGTTTCGGTGAGAGAAGTCCATGGGGCCTGGCCTGTGCCTGAATGAAAACAATTCATTTGAGCGGAGAATGGGAGAATTCAGAAAATAAACAGTCAAGTACTGTATTTTTCCATGTATAAGGCGACCCTTATTTTATTTTTTGAACCAAGAATGAAGAAATCACTCCATCAGTCTCTCGGTCAAAAAGATGTCCAGTTTTGTACTGCTGGAAAATCAAATTTGAGATTGAGATCCGTGCCTGAAGTACAAGAGGAGAATATTCTGGAGAGTCTATCATTGCTCTCCCTTGCCCACCTTGCCCATGGGCAGTGGGCTCCTCACCTCGGCTCCTCTTTCCAGATTGCCCCAAGCAAGTGAGAGAGCAGGCAAGCAAGCGACAGACCAACTGAGCTTCCCCTTTGGTCTCTGCCCCCTCAAAACAAAGCATGTTGATATTTTTGTAGGGAGATTGGATCACCAAAATTTGCTAAGCTTCTTGTGGGAGATGTCCCCCACTTTGGGACTAAAAGTATCAAGCAAAGAACATCGTCTTAGACACGAAAAAATATGATTACAGTGGTACCTCGGGTTACATATGCTTCAGGTTACATACGCTTCAGGTTACAGACTCCGCTAACCCAGAAATAGTGCTTCAGGTTAAGAACTTTGCTCCAGGATGAGAATAGAAATCGTGCAGCGGCGGCACAGCAGCAGCAGGAGGCCCCATTAGCTAAAGTGGTGTTTCAGGTTAAGAACAGTTTCAGGTTAAGAACGGACCTCCGGAACGAATTAAGTACTTAACCTGAGGTACCACTGTATTATTATTATTTTAAAGAAAAGGTTAAGAGATCCAGCGAATCAGATCAAAGAGTTGCCTTGTGTAGCATTCTTTTCTCCCCACCAGATGCCTATGGGTCAGGACCTGAGTGCAACAGCACGCTCCCCGTGTCTGACTCCCCAAAACTGGTATTCAGAGGGATCAGGGCTAACGGCCTGCTGCAATGTGTGGAGTTCACAACTCAGTATAAGAACCTGTTCAAGGTCTAAGAGAATTAGCTAGGCTGTGTGGCTAGAATAGCAACCACATTATTTGTTCACAGGGACAACCTCTTTACATCTCAGAAAAGCAGCTTCTGTTTGCAAAGCTCCTGAGCTCTTCTAGTTGCCAAACAGATGGGACGGGTGATGGGATTTCTGTTCTGTGTGGGGTCTCTCTTTCTGTAAGAGATGGAGGAGGGTGCATGTGACTGTGACCCCCCCTCGGAACCAAAAAGACTGCCCATCCCTGCTTCGTATTAGCTAGATAAGCAATCACACTCTACAGACCACAAAATGTATTTCTTCCCCACTGGGAAAATTGGATTCTCCGCTGTGCAGAAATCATTAAGAAAGGTTAGAAGGTATTCTTTTTCTCTGCTCATTGGGCCTAAAGCAGTTCTTACTTCAGCTGCACCTTAAAAGCAACTATAAAAAAAACTACCCTGGTCAGCTGCCTTGACAAATCCCTTTCTTTTATGGTAAGAGTGGCCATATGCTCACATAAATGGTGCAAGAGTGTTTGAAAGGCAATGTATGAAAACCCTCATACATACAACCCTTCCAAGAAAGGACCACTCCCTCCAACCACTAACAAATTCGGTTTGCAAACATCCAATTTGTCCTCGTCTCCTGGGTTTGGGCTGACAGGGAAGAGCATGAGATGAAGAAAAAGGGAGTGCTGGAAATAAGAAGGCAAGAAGAGCCTTGCTGGATCAAACCAAAGGCCCATCTAGTCCAGCATCCTGTTCTCACAGTGGCCTCCCAGATAATTATTTATTTGTTTATTTATTTATACCCCGCCCATCTGGCTAGGTTTCCCCAGCCACTCTGGGCGGCTTCCAATAAAACACTAAAATACAATAACCTATTAAACATTAAAAGCTTCCCTAAACAGGGCTGCCTTCAGATGTCTTCTAAAACTTTGCTAGTTATTTTTCTCTTTGACATCTGGTGGGAGGGCGTTCCACAGGGCGGGTGCCACTACTGAGAAGGCCCTCTGCCTGGTTCCCTGTAGCTTGGCTTCTCGCAGCGAGGGAACCGCCAGAAGGCCCTCTGTGCTGGACCTCAGTGTCCGGGCAAAACGATGGGGGTGGAGACGCTCCTTCAGGTATACTGGACCAGATGCCCAAGGAATATTACAGGGTATGACAGTTGTACAGGGATCCTTACACGAATACTGGCAGCGTATACGTGTAAGGGAATGACAGTCTTCTTCTTCTTTGGCAATCACTCGTAGCCGAGTAAGATTGTCTTCCAGTGGAGGCCAATTCTGGATCCACACGTCCTTCCACAGTGGGGACATTGGTTTCCGGGTGGGAGTTCACCGGCATTGGGAAACAGAAACTCAAGATGCTCCCCTTTGGCATTGTCCAAGCACCCCAGGTTTCACCATGATATGGAGAAGGTGGAGGTACATCTCTCCCACCTCGTCTTCCTCCACAGGAGACCCCAAAGAGAAATCATACTACAATGATTTGGAAGAGAGGGTTGGTGAAGTGTACACAGGTTCCCACAAGGTAAGACACAGTGATAACAGCAAGAACCTTTATTGAACTACATAACCAGGAAACGGACAAAGCAACCGCTTATATACATTTCTGAAAGCCTGGGCCACTCCCACTCGCAACATGATTGGCTGTCTAAACTTCCAATCTGCGAATCACGACACAGAGTTCAAGGGCCAATGGCAGTGGCCCAAATCCTGAAATATTCTGTGATTGGACATCATGTATCGAATCAGAACACAGGAGCTCAGAATCCTTAATCCAGACTCAAGCTCAGGCAAACACAGACCACTGAATACATAACAGTTGGTACATACGTGTGGCCAGAGATGCAGCAGTGCGTCCCCACACAACGTCCCCACAGCCAAGGCCACCAGGAAAGCGAGAAGGAAATGGAAGAGCTTGCGGTTGAAGAGAGGAACGAGAACTATGGCCAGGGCAGATGGCAAGCTAGTCAGGGTGATAGCCAAACATCCCCAGCCCAGACCTGTGGAGAACAAAGAGGATGAGCGAGACTGGACTAGGAACAAGAGACCTAAACCAACAATCTGCTGGATCATACTGTGGGGGCCGAAGTCATGTCCTCATTTGCCCCACCTCTCCACATGTTCCAAAGGACTTTCATGCTACCTTCTCCTGGAACCTGACAACTACCGTATTTTTTGCTCTATAAGACTCACTTTTCCCCTCCTAAAAAGTAAGGGAAAATGTGTGTGCGTCTTATGGAGCGAATGCAGGCTGCGCAGCTATCATAGAAGCCAGAACAGCAAGAGGGATCGCTGCGCAGTGAAAGCAGCGATCCCTCTTGCTGTTCTGGCTTCTGAGATTCAGAATTTTTTTTTTCTTGTTTTCCTCCTCCAAAAACTAGGTGCGTCTTGTGGTCTGGTGCGTCTTATAGAGTGAAAAATATGCTAATTATCTGCTGCCTAAAACAATTAAGGGCCCCAGTTCTCTGAACACTATTGGCAATGTCAGCAGCCTAGAAATTCGGTATATAGAAGGGTAGCCAGCCTAGTGTCTTTAAGATGTTGATGGACAAGAGCTCCCATTGGCCCCCAGTGAGCATGACCAATGTTCAGGGATGACTGATAGTCCAAAAACATCTTGGTGCCGTGGTGATTACTTCCAGGTTGCAGGAATGGGCCTGGGGGATAGGAAGCGCACAAAATCTAGTTACTTCGAAGTGGAGAATCTAATTTCCTAGTGTTTAAGAAACACTGAATAAGAGGCTCCCCCAAACTGGAGTTCGAACATTAACTTGAAGCACCCCAAGAGCCAATACACTTGAAATTGTACTCAGTATCCACTGTGTACCCAGTTAGTCTGCCGTCGCTTCCAGACTCTTGCCATTATCAAGTAGGATTCAATCACATACTGCCAAATGAGCACTGACAGAATGACAGTGGATTGGAAGGTCTTGCACATGAAACCTGCTTCCTCAGAAGGTCAGAGTTGTTGTTGTTTTACGATAACGAAAGTAATGGGGAAATCAACTGGGAAGTGCAGGATCGCACTTGCTTTGGCACGACGTCATCTTTGCAAACCTATGGGGATGAATGCTCAGTAACAGGTGATCCCGAAGAGCCCTTGATTAAGATTCTGAGCTGTTCTTGAGAGGACAGCATAGTTCACACATTTTGTGGGGAGGGGTATTTTGGAATATATATATTGTATCTATATATCTATATCTATCTATCTATCTATCTATCTATCTATATGTATGTATATGTTGGATCAGACCAAGATGCGGGTTTGCAAACCGATAACTCCTTGGAAAGCCAATGGAAATGGGAGAAGAAGAAGAGTTTGGGTTTGATATCCCGCTTTATCACTACCCGAAGGAGTCTCAAAGCGGCTAACATTCTCCTTTTCCCTTCCTCCCCCACAACAAACACTCTGTGAGGTGAGTGGGGCTGAGAGACTTCAGAGAAGTGTGACTAGCCCAAGGTCACCCAGCAGCTGCATGTGGAGGAGCGGAGATGCGAACCCGGTTCACCAGATTACGAGTCCACCGCTCTTAACCACAACACCACACTGGCTCTCACACTGGGAGAGATGGTAACTGAAGGGCAGGTAGGGGTGAGGGTCGAAGGACTGTAGTCAGCAGGGGAATAATGAATGAAAATTAAGGGCGCAAAACCAGTACTGGGGCTGATGCAGAAGGGTAAGTCTGGAGCTGGGAGTCAAGGCCCCTCCTGGGTCAGGGTACGAGGAAGACATCTTGTGTTACTTACCACTCCAAAGAGAACTTCCTGCCATGCCGAAAGCTACCTCATCGTAGTGCTGGATGCAAACACGGCTGTCAATCTGGTAGAGCAAAGCAGGACACAGCAGTGTGAACTGCTCTGGCGTGATCTTGGAGACAGAGTTCAGCCCAAAATTGACTAGCAACTGTGATACGTTGAGACACTGAAGACAAAGAAGAAGAAAAACAAGTTTATTGCAAAAATGATTAATTGTATGGGACGGGAGTACTGGACCCCCAACCAACGTTTAATTGACCGCCAGCACTGTTCTCAGTCATTAATTTGATTAAAGTTTTCATTTGCAGCACTAGATCAAGCGGGACTTAGAAATCTCAGCTGGAGTGGGGATGTCACCAGTTTTGGAAGGGGAATGAGTTGAAAAGTGACAGCATGAAGAATTGGGGGAAGGGGGCAACAGACAACAGCAAGACCCAGTCTTCTCTTTTTAGCCTGGGAGATCTGGGTTAAAAATGCAAAACAAGAACAAATACTCACCGGTATCGCACAACATGCCTAAAAATGCAGAGGTACGGTATCACATTCAGACATTTATAATTATAAATGTATAATTATTTTTACAACTGCTTCCAGGAAATGTGCTATGTGTGAGGGGAATAATGGCCTAGTACAGATCTAGGTTCACATTTAATCTCTCCCTTCTGCCATCCTTGCTGCTGATTTATACCAAACCCACACTTTCCCCCTTGGTGCTATCCATCTTGCTTGTTGCAATCAAACTGTTGCCACAAGTCACCAAAGATTCTGCCTTTGTTCATAGCTGTCAACTTACAGATTTGAAAATAAGGGACCGGTAGCCTCGAAAATAAGGGATGAGCAACCAAAATAAGGGATTTTCCAAGCACAGGTATGTTCAACTTCTGAGCCCCTCCAAGCCAAAAGCAGAAAGCCCAGCCAGCAGCCAAACGAAGCCTCAAGCGGTGGTTCCCACAGCGCAGCAACCCGGCAAAGGGGATGCAGCAAGGAAAACCACTGTCACCTCTCCGCTGGGAAGTGCTGAGCAAAGGCAAGTCCCCAGGCAACGTGGCTGATTTGATCAACCCAAGGCATGCAAACTCTACCCCCCAGTCATTCTTAGGCTCCTTATTGGGTGAGCAACGCAGCCAAGCAACACAGTTGGAGCCTCCCTCCTCCCTGGCCGGCAGGGAGGGAGGGAGAGGAGCTGCTTCCTTTGAAACCCGGGAAATTTAAGAGACATCATTAATAAGGGACAGCAGTGGGACACAGTGCTGGGATAAGGGACTTTCCTGCCAAATAAGGGACGGTTGACAGCTATGGCCTTTGTTCCTCACCATCCCTCGGGTGGGACAGGGTGCTACTTGAGGGTCTTTTAGACACCAACTTAAAACGTGACTCCTTGTGCAAAGTGTTTGGTCCTGGAGTGAATTTGCTCACCCGAAAGCAAACACGGTTTTATGTATTGTTTTACATTCTGTTCCGCAGAACATTATTGCATGTCATTACCTGCCCTGGGATCTCTGGATTAAGAGTGGGATATAAACAGCTTAAGGAAAACGAATAAACAAAATGCCCAAGATGACTGCATGGTCACGTGATTGCTTCAGCAGATGCTTTCCCCACCGTGTTACTCATATCTACTGCCATCATCACAAGGCTGAAGGAGCCTGGTTTGAGCAAGGAATGCCAGTGGCACACTAAACCTGAGCTGGCTATACAAGAAAGCCAGAATGCTGTCAATTAACTAGTCCTCTCCCCACCTTCCACTAAACTTAGGGATGAGAGTTAATAGTAATGGAGCTATTTTGTGAAGTCATTCAGGACCACAGGCCACAACTATTTCCTACATTTTTAGGATTAAAGAGGGCAGGGTCTCTGGGCACCTCCTTTTGGCACAGAAATCAACCACTCCTCTTCCTGTCCTCCAATACAGTGGTACCTCTGTTTACGAACTTAATTCGTTCTGGAGGTCCGTTCTTAACCCGAAACCATTCTTAACCTGAGGTACCACTTTAGCTAAAGGGGCGCTGCAACCGGCGCGCAATTTCCATTCTTACCCTGAGGTAAAGTTCTTAACCCAAGGTACTACTTCCGGGTTAGCGGAGTCTGTAACCCAAAGTGTTTGTAACCCAAGGTGTTTGTAACCCAAGGTACCACTGTATATCCAATGTGCTCCCTGCAGTAAGGGAATTCAGAGCAATGAAACCCCAGGTCACGCCACACTTACATCTTCATGCAGGTGATTGTAGACAGAGTGATCGAAGGCAATAACTCTCTCTAGAAGATTTAGGCCAGAGTGGCCCTGGGAAGGTTTGGAAAGGTCTTCTTTGGCACCCCCAGGCTGCTCTGGGGTTTGCCAAAAGGTAGGCTTGGTGACAGGTCTGACGTCACGGAGTTCAGGATGAACAGGTGTTTGAGTGGCATGGCCCGACTGAGGGATTCCAGGCCTGCAGAAAATGCAGAAATCATCATCAGAGAAGAATAACATTTATGCTTTAGGTTACAACTGCGATTCAATTAGATCAACTAAATTCCACTGACTTTAAAGTGCTACAATTTAGGAGGGATGCCTTGTTAACAACCAGTTTTAAAGTCTAATCTCTACCACTTTTCCTCTTTCGAACGTTATCTACCTCCTTCAGATTTAATGAGCAATTCTGACTATTTTTACCGACAACGCTAAAATATTTTGAGATTTCATTAAGCATGGCCAATTGAGCCGAATTAATATTTTGCAATAGCTAAGCCAGCCAGCAAGATCACAGCATCCTGGCAAAACAAGCCTGTGAAATCTGTTTGAACAGCACGCACGCTGCCGTTGCCAAGTGAAAAACAACGGCATCAGATCTTCCAGCAAGATTTTAGCTTTGTTGCAAGCAAATGAGATAAGCAAGACAAGTATTGCAAGATGTTTACTGCCCATAAAGATCTTACCTTGAATCTCCTCTGCAGTTGCGACGGAAGCACGTAACCACTGACTTTTGCTGGGCAACTGTACTTAACAGAGAGTGCCTTGCTCAGTAATTAAGAAATAAGCTTTTCCGCGAGGTGGGCGTGGGGGAACCTGTGGTGTTTGGGAGTCCTAGTCTAGTGACCTCAGGAGGAACGCAGGTTCCCTGCCAGAAAGCCAAATATTTCCAAGGTCAAAGCAGATTTCGTTTCTCTCTGGTCGGGGTCAGAGGGTGGCGCTTGGGGGGGAATTGTCATCGTGCCACTCCTTGGTGTGTGGAGTACCTCAGGGTGTGATACTCTCCCCTATGCTTTTCAACATCTTTATGCACCCCCTCGCCCAGCTTGTCCGGAGTTTTGGGCTGGGCTGCCATCAGTATGCTGATGACAACCAACTCTATCTGTTGATGGATGGCCATCCTGACTTGGCCCCAGACCCACTGATCAGATACTTGGAAGCTGTGGCTGGATGGTTACGTGGGAGCCGGTTGAAGTTAAATCCTTCGAAGACAGAGGTCCTTTGGCTGGGACGGGACGATATGGGATTGGGGGGGCAACTCCCATCTCTTGCGGGGGTGCAATTAGTGCCAGTACCGTCCATTAAGAGTTTGGGTGTAATCTTCAACACCTCCCTTTCCATGGAGGCGCAGATTGCAGCTATAACAAAGGCGGCATTTTTTCATCTCCGCCAAGCTAAGCAGTTGGCTCCTTACCTCTCTCGCCCTGACCTAGCCACTGTGATCCATGCAACGGTCACCTCCAGACTGGATTATTGTAACTCGCTCTACGTGGGGCTGCCCTTGAGACTGACCCAGAAACTCCAGCAGGTGCAGAATGCCGTGGCGAGACTCCTTACGGGGTCTTCGCTGCGAGATCACATTCATCCGGTGCTATACCAGCTGTACTAGCTCCCGGTGGGGTACAGGATCAGGTTTAAGGTGTTGGTTTTAACCTCCAAAGCCCTATACAGCCTAGGACACTCGTACCTACGGGACCACCTCTCCTGGTATGTCCCACGGAGGACCTTACGGTCTTCAAATAAAAACATATTGGAGATCCCGGGCCACAGGGAGGTTAGGCTGGCCTCAATCAGAGCCAGGGCTTTTTCGGCTGTGGCTCCAATCTGGTGGAACACTCTGCCACAAGAGACTAGGGCCCTGCGGGACTTGACATCTTTCCGCAGGGCCTGCAAGAAAGAGCTGTTCCACCAGGCCTTTGGCCAGGGCACAGCCTGACTCCCTCCTTTGGCAATCTTCATAGAACTTTGGCCCAATGGTTGCCATCAATTTGATTTGAATTACTTTTATAATGAAATGATTTTAGAATGTTGTACTATTTTATTGTTGTTAGCTGCCCTGAGCCCGGCTTTGGCTGGGGAGGGCGGGATATAAATAAAATTTATTATTAAATTTATTATTTATAGATTACCTGGTGGGGGTGGCGCTTTCTGCTTGGGTCTTGCCGAGGTGCTCCAGCGCCGAGTGCGAATGCAAGTGCTTGTTGTCTTGGACTTCCAGAATGTCCAGGTGGGACACATGGCCGTGGCCTAGCTCCTCATGTTCAATCTCCACCACCTGCACCTTTCCGAGCCCCAGGCTCAGCAGCAGGCGAGTGAGGCCTTCGAAAGACAAGGTGCCATTCTCGCCATACTGCCCAAAGAGCTGCTGCAGGTAGTAGCTCTGCTCTTGGGTGGCATCTTCAGGCAGGGCCCACGCAGCTCCATCCAACAGCAAGTCGGGAGGATCAGCCAGCACCAAGCTACAGATGCCCTGAAGGCAGAGCACGACCACCCATGCTCTGGCCAGACGAAGCCTCAGGGTTCTCTGGTCCATCAACAGGGAGCTGCAATGCAAAGGACACTGCGCTGAGCCAGGGAGCACGGGGGAGACGTTCCCTCACGGTGCTTCTGTTCTGAGAGAGACAGCCAGGCCTCTTGTCACCGAAGAGGTGCAGGCCCAGACCCTCTCCAAGTGTCATTATTTCCCAGGGACAGTCCCAGATTTGCAGAAGGGTATATGTAAAGGTCTGTATAGTTAAAGCTATGGTTTTCCCAGTAGTGATGTATGGAAGTGAGAGCTGGACCATAAAGAAGGCTGATCACCGAAGAACTGATGCTTTTGAATTATGATGCTGGAGGAGACTCTTGAGAGTCCCATGGACTGCAAGAAGATGAAACCTATCCATTCTTCAGGAAATCAGCCCTGAGTGCTCACTGGAAGGACAGATCCTGAAACTGAGGCTCCAATACTTTGGCCACCTCATGAGAAGAGAAGACTCCCTGGAAAAGACCCTCATGTTAGGAAAGATGGAGGGCACAAGGAGAAGGGGACGACAGAGGACGAGATGGTTGGACAGTGTTCTCAAAGCTTCCAGCATGAGTTTGACCAAGCTGCGGGAGGCAGTGGAAGACAGGAGTGCCTGGCGTGCTCTGGTCCATGGGGTCACGAAGAGTCGGACACGACTAAACGACTAAACAACAACAACATAGTAAAGGTAAATGGTAAAGGGACCCCTGACCATTAGGTCCAGTCATGACCGACTCTGGGGTTGCGGTGCTCATCTCGCTTTATTGGCCGAGGGAGCTGGCGTACAGCTTCCGGGTCATGTGGCCAGCATGACTAAGCCGCTTCTGGAGAACCAGAGCAGCGCACGGAAACAGCGTTTACCTTCCCACCAGAGTGGTACCTATTTATCTACTTGCACTTTGACGTGCTTTTGAACTGCTAGGTTGGCAGGAGCAGGGACCAAGCAACGGGAGCTCACCCCGTCACAGGGATTCGAACCGCCGACCTTCTGATCAGCAAGTCCTAGGCTCTGTGGTTTAACCCACAGTGCCACCCACGTCTGCAGGCCCAGACCCTCTCCAAGTGTCTTTATTTCCCAGGGACATTCCCAGATTTGCAGAAGGGTATATTTTCATCAGAGAAATGTTGGCAGGTATGGAGTTATGTGACCCCCTGAGCCAAGGAGATGTTATAAGAAAAGCTGTTCCTTTCCCCTTATGGGGTATCCAAGAGCCCATATAGAGTCCTTAAGTGGGTTACCTGTTGGTAGGAGAAAATAACCAGAGAATACTGAGAAGCAAAGCTGCGAGGAAGCCTGATCTTTATTGCAATAGAAAAGTACTGTTGCTATAGGGTACCCACTCCCCACACGTAGGAGGGAGGAACCCTGAACAATGGTGTGCAAGCCCTTATATAGACTTTTGAAATTGCCCACCCTGTAGCCCAAGACCACCCCCCCAAAACACAGCATACATCACAGAAGGAGGCGGTCTACAGCAGAAATCCTGTCTGCCAGGATATCTGTTAATGGTCACTGATTGCTTTACCTGGGCAGCCTGGCCATTCTTTTGTGATGGTTAATACTTTAGTTCCTGAATCCAGGTCACAGGCTCACCCTATTCATACACAAATACATCCTTTAAGACAGGATTTGTAAGCAAAAAGACAATGGGAAGGCTTTCCCCATTTCCCCCCTTACTGCAGAGGAATATTTGAGGTCACTGGGAGAGTCAAAATGGCTTCCAGACTGTTCTCCTGTACTATTTCAAACACGTGATTTATGTTTATTATGGTTTTTATATACGTTGCCCAGAGTGGCTGGGGTAATCCAGTCACATGTGTGGAGTATAAATAGTAAAAAAAAATTATTATGGAATAGGATGTCCTTATTTTCATTAGAGAAATGTTGAAGGGTATGGAACAATTGCCTTAGCATAGGCATTGGCAAACTCTGCCCCCCCCCCGATGTTTTGGACTACAATTCCCATCATCCCTGAGCACTGGTCCTGTTATCTAAGGATGATGGGAGTTGAAGTCCCAAACATCTGGAGGGCCAGAGTTTGCCTATACAGTCATACCTTGGGTTAAAGACACTTCAGGTTGTGGTTTTTCGAGTTACGGACTGCTGAAACCTGGAAGTACCGGAATGGGTTACTTCCGGCTTTCGGCGGCCGCGCATGTGCAGAAGTGCTAAATCGCGCTTTGTGCATGCACAGAAGCACCAAATTGCAATCTGCGTGTGCGCAGACGTGCAGCTGTGGGTTGTGAACGCTGTGGGTTGCGAATGTGCATCCTGCACGGGTCACATCTGCAACCCAAGTGTCCACTGTACCTGCTACCACCACACTGAATCCCTCTTATAATATTCAGTTTTGCCCCTGTGGGAATGTTGCAGGATGCAACGTCTGAAAACAACCACAGTGGTACCTCGCAAGACGAATGCCTCGCAAGACGAAAAACTTGCAAGACGAAAGAGTTTTCCGTTTTTTGAGTCGTTCCGCAAGACGAATTTCCCTATGGGCTTGCTTTGCAAGACGAAAACGTCTTGCGATTTCTTGCGAGTTTGTTTCCTTTTTCTTAAAGCCGCTAATAGCCGCTAAGCCGCTAATAGCCGCTAATAGCCGCTAAGCCGTTAATAGCCGTGCTTCGCAAGACGAAAAATCCGCAAGACGAAAAACTCGCAGAACGAATTAATTTCGTCTTGCGAGGCACCACTGCACTAGGGTTTTTCTGCAATTGTCAGCCCTAGTTTGTTCCTGTGGGGTCTGTAAAGGCTTGCTGCGTCGATTAGCAAATACCCACAAGACTGTTCCGTCTGTAACTAGAGAATGAAAGCTGTTCCTAGCTGCTGGAATCCTGTGTTTCCACGCTGTTACATCCCTCAGCCCAAATTCTTGTGTTAATTTTTAAAATTAAGCCTCGTTAGAACTTTTATCCAGCTGTTCTTAGGTGGAGAGTCTTTCTTCTGACGGTTTCCCGCACATGCTGAGATTCAGTACTTACCAGAGGAAGAACTCGATTTCTGCAGTGAGCTAAAGGACATGTGCCAATCTGAGACAAAGCAATATGCCCACCCCGAAACTTTTGCGGACACAAACAGAACGAGTGGCAGGGTGGCATGGCATCTAACGGCCGCAATACCATTACGAGCACAAACCATCATGAACGGACAATTGTGTTTATTTATTAAATACCAGGATTGTTCTGGTAGGGGGTAAGTTGAACGCATCCAAACATCTTCCTTCCTTACAATGAGAAGCACTTAAGAGATGCGCAAGGCTGTTAAAAGCAGGGAGCTTCCCTTAAACTTGACTCTGTGTCTCTGTGTGTCCTAACTGTGCCTGAAGGAGGTAGGAGTTTTATCCACCTCCTCTCAAGCTGTGAGGTCAATCATCACTCTTCCCATAACAATCTGTTGTGATGCTCACTGGGGTATGTGTACGCTAGAGCCAAAAATAGATTAACTTGGCAAAATTCTCTCCTGCGAATTCTGATAACAAATATTCTCTGGGTGTGTAAATATTTGACAGTCAGTATCTCCATTTGACTTCCGGAGGTTTCGCATCAGTAAAAAAAAGGTAAAGGACATCTGGACGGTTAAATCCAGTCACAGGACACTATGGGGTGCAGCGCTCATCTTGCTATTCAGGCTGAGGGAGCCGGCATTTGTCCACAGACAGCTTTCCAGGTCATGTGGCCGGCAGGACTAAACCGCTTCTGCCGCAACGCATAGCTGTCAACTTTTCCCTTTTCTTGTGAGGAATCCTATTCGGAATAAGGGAATTTCCCTTTAAAAAAGGGAAGCATTGACAGCTAGACGCAACGGGACACCGTGACAGAAACCAGAGCACACGGAAATGCTATTCCTTCCCGCTGAAGTGGTACCTATTTATCTACTTGCACTGACGTGGTTTTGAACTGCTAGGTCGGCAGGAGCTGAAACAGAGCAACAGGAGCTCACTCCATCACGGGGATTTGAACCGCCAGCCTTCTGACCGGCAAGCCCAAGAGACTCAGACCACAGTGCCACCCACATCGCCTTTGCTGCAGTAGCAGCCAATGACATCTGAGTATCTAACATGACATCTTGGCTAGTATTTGCAGCACAAATGGTCCACAACACCATTAAGTAGATGTGTTGTCATTAATTCCTTTAATCACTCAGCAAATGTATCCCTCGAATAGGTGAAAAGCTTTTACAAATACAGTGGTACCTCTGGTTACGTACTTAATTCGTTCCGGAGGTCCGTTCTTAACCTGAAACTGTTCTTAACCTGAAGCACCGCTTTAGCTAATGCTTCATTCTGAAGCAAAGTTCTTAACCTGAGGTAATATTTCTGGGTTAGCGGAGTCTGTAACCTGAAGAGTATGTAACCTGAAGCGTATATAACCCGAGGTACCACTGTAAAAGCAAAACCGTCAAATTTTGCCATCGAATTCTGAAATTTTGGATGACATTAAAAACTTAAAAGTTCCACTTTTAAGTATTCCATTCTACGGATATTGTTTTGAATGCAATGGCTCATCAGCCCTCTTAACAGGAAAAGTTTCTGTCACTTTTAACGGGATCGCTTTCTCCATCTTTCTTCGATCCATTACTCCCATTGCAACTGGGAAAGCCGCCGTTATTCCCATTTTTCGAACGAGAGCCAAGGAGCAGGTAGGGGCTTACTAAATCTCTGTGCACAAGGTGCTTGAAACCGGATTGAAACCAGTCACACAGGCAAGCTGTTCTATTGCATCTCAAGTGGGGAGTTAGCAGGAAACGTAGGAGAATGAGAACGTGTAACATCGCCTTTCGAGTTTCCAGTCACCACATCATATATAGTACCTCAGTAATCCTCACAGCATTCCATGTCACCACCAACATAGCGGATTAGAGTCTGAGAGGCAGGAACCTGCTTTAGGCTACCAATGAAAAGTTCGTGGCAGAGAGACAAGATTTTAACCGGAAACTTCCTACTTATGTAGAGCAGCTTAAGTCATTTGCAGAACACATGCTGTACAGGCAAAAGGAACGGTGCCAGGGAAAGACTTGTGCAGAAATCTGGAGAGACACTCACTGAAGGCAATAGTGCACTAAGTAGTCTGTTCCTATATGGGGTTTTTCTTTTTTCTTTTAATAACTCAGAATCCAATGTAGCACTAACCTTGTTAGCCTTTGCAATAGTTCAGTCCAGAGATTTCACAAATCCCCTGGGAAGTTGCTGTGGAGCTAGGCAAGCAAATATCAAAGCAATAACTTTAAATATATGTATATATATATGTACCTGCTCCCGTCACGGTGCTCCTTCCTGTCCGGAACACACTCTCAAAGCACCTTCCAGCCCTCAAATCTTCTGAGTTCCTGGGCAATGCAGCTTTAGGGCTGGTGTTATCCGCTTATTATTCCAAGTCGGGACCGGTTTCCCACAGCCACACTAATTGAGAACAGCACAGCTTCTAGCCCAAACAACCATCTCTGCAGCATTCAGGCTTTTTAAGAGGCGCTGTTTTGATCTCCTCAAGCTGTTGATCAGCCTCAGTGGTGGGTAGGCATGTTGCATTCGGTGGGCGGGGCCTCCACAGGCCCCTCCTCTTATCAAACAGCATGTGGAGATTGGGGGCATGACAGGATTTTTAGACGGTTCCCGGAAATGTGGGTTGAGGGAGCGGGCTTGGGGGAGTGGACAGCTTGTTCCCACATCGCTGGCCAAGTTGGGGGAAGGAGTTGCGTAATAGAAATGTGACTGTGCATATGCACACATAAACACAAAATACTCTGGGGTAAAGGCCCATTCAGAGGCATGCCAAATCACGTGATGATAAACCATGTGCCTTGCATGCATTCCCTGGCTATAATCCTGGTCACAACCCTGTAAGGTAGGTCAGGATAGTTATCTTCCATTTGGGAAACTGGGGCCTAGAGGCTACCCAGTTAGCCCGTGGTAGAAGAACAGCACACCATGGATTTAAAGCACACAACTTTCCCCCAAAGAATCTTGGGAACTGCCCCCTCACATAGCTACAGTTTGCAGCACCCTTAAACTACAGTTCCCGGGATTTAGGGGGGGGCTGTGTGCTTCAAATATGTGGCATGTGCACTGCTACACTAAAAAGTAAAGGGACCCCTGATCTTAAGGTCCAGTCGAGGCTGACTCTGGGGTTGCGGTGCTCATCTTACTTTATTGGCCAAGGGAGCCAGCGTACAGCTTCCGGGTCATGTGGCCAGCATGACTAAGCCGCTTCTGGCGAACCAGAGCAGCACATGGAAACACCATTTACCTTCCCACCAGAGCAATACCTATTTATCTACTTGCACTTTGAGGTGCTTTTGAACTGCTAGGTTGGCAGGAGCAGGGACCGAGCAACGGGAGCTCACCCCATCGCGGGGATTCAAACCGCCGACCTTCTGATCGGCAAGCCCTAGGCCCTGTGGTTTAACCCACAGCGCCACCCGCTACACTACACTACCCCAAACCAGCTCTTCCCATCTAATACAGCATATATTAGCACCAGCCAATTTGAAGAATCCTAGAATTGCAGATTTGAAAGGTACCCTAGAAGCTGCCTCGTCTAATCCACCCTGTTCAGAGAAACTACAGCATCCCTGACCATAGGCCACCCACCCTCTGCTTAAATACCACCAAGCAAAGGACAGTCTACCACCTCCTGAGGCAATCTGTCCCATTGTTAAATAGCTTTCAGCATGAGGGTGTTTCTCCTGAGGCAAAGCCGAAATCTGTGTCTGCCGCAATTCCCAGCCATTCTTTCTGGTCCTGCCCCTCAAAGCAACTGAGCAAGTCTCCACTTTATTCTGAATAGAAAAAAGCCCCTTTTTCATTGAAAAGAAGGGGTGATATTATAAATAATGACGACGATGATGATACCCAGCCCATCTGTCTGGGTTGTCCCAGCTGCTCTGGGAGGCTTCCAACAGAATATAAATACAATAAGAAAACATCAGGCATTAAAAACTTCCTGCTACAAGGCTGCCTTCAGATGTCTTCGGAAAACTGTATAGTTGAATTCTGATGGGAGGGTGTTCCCCAGAGTGGTCGCCTCTGCTGAGAAGGCCCTCTATCTGGTTCCCTGTGACTTAGGGCTGCCATATTTCAAAAGGTGAAAATTAAGCTTTTGAGCTATTTTTAAGAAAATTTGGAACAAAACTAGACTTCCAACATGTTTCCATTTGTCCAGATTTTCCCAGATACTTCAACGATTTCTGTCCGAACACTGCTTCCGACTGCCGTATTTCGGCTATGCCCAGGAAATTCCCGGCGTATGGCAACCCTGCTGTAACTTTGCTTTTCACAGTGAGGGAACCTCCAGAAAGCCCTCAGAACCGCACCTCTGGTGAGCATGTCATACCATTTTGTGGGTCTGCATGCCTCTTCCTTTAGATGCAGCACCCATTTTGTTTCACACCACACTACCTGTGACAGAAGTTTTGTGACCAGTGGCTATGGCACTTCCTCAAAATTCCTCGTGTGCCCTCTGGTTGGCTACTGTAAGCCTTAAAAGCATAGTAAGAGCCCTGAGAGATTAGGCCAGGGGCACGCCTGGTTCAGCTTTCTATTCCCACATGACCAATCAGATGCCTATAGGAAGCACATGAGCATGTAAGGAGCACATGAGCACAATGGCCCTCTCCTGCACACAACCCCTAGCAGGGCTACACTGCCTCTCATACGGACAGCAACATGTAGCCATAACGACTGCAGCCTTATTTTCCACGAATCTGCATCCATTCCTTGCTTGTGCTTCCTAGATGCAGAGCCGGCCCACCCATGAGGCGAGGTGAAGCGCCCGCCTCAGGCGGCAGAAGAGGAAGAGACGGCACTCTGCCCATCCACCCAACTGCTTCCACCACCCAGAGGGAGGTGTTCTGGCCACCTCTGGGTGGAGAAGCTGAGCAAGAGGCAAAATTTGAGGAGGGCCTTGGCTGCTGCCAAATTCGGCAAGAGCCAGGGCATGGCACGGCAGGGGTCAGGAAGCAACCATCTCGGTTTCACCCTAGGTGGTGAAACAGGACAGGTTGCCCCTGCCTGAGAACACCTGATTTCCCAATTTGCAAACAGAATGCTGGACTAGATTAATCTCTGTTTTGATGCTCCCCGTCTGTTTCTTATGCCCTCCAGGGTGTTTTGTGTGGAATCAGGCAGATTCCCTGCTCTTCAAGAGAAAGATAACAACTGTTAGAGAGGGGCAGGAGTACAACTTGTTCTTGATAGACAGTTTTGCAAGCCAGGTTGTTTTATTTGGGGGAAGTTAATAGTTGACCCAGCCGGGCAGAAACTCAGAAATGGCGAGCTCCTTTCCTTGCCAAGCAGGATGTATTAAAGGTCAATTTCTGGATACAGCAGAATGTGAACACATAGTACCAAGAGAAAAGAGAAGGTCTGGGGAACCGGGAGACCAGTGAGTCCATTTCCCAGAGCTGTTGCAGATTTGTTTGGCAATATATGCCCCCATTCTCAGATTATTTGTACCAACAATGCGATTAAAGGATCACCGGCTGACAAGTAGCTAACTCGAAATCTCATTGTGCCCATGCTGAGGGAAATTATTTTACACAATGTCTGAAACAAAATGTCCAGTCTTGTTAACAGAAAAGCCAAGAGTAAATAAGGTGTCGGGAAGATGTGAGGGTTGCCCAAATAAGAGCTTTGCGGCTAGAACTGAATATTGCAGGACTAGTGCTATAATGAGGCGCGTTGCATGCATGTAATCCATTTACAGTGGTACCTCGGGTTAAGTACTTAATTCGTTCCGGAGGTCCGTTCTTAACCTGAAACTGTTCTTAACCTGAAGCACCACTTTAGGTAATGGGGCCTCCTGTTGCCGCTGCGCCGCCGAAGCACGATTTCTGTTCTTATCCTGAAGCAAAGTTCTTAATCTGAAGCACTATTTCTGGGTTAGCAGAGTGTGTAACCTGAAGCGTAAGGAAACTGAAGCGTATGTAACCCGAGGTACCACTGTAAATCACATTACTTCCCCCAAAGAATCCTGGGAACTGTAGTTTGCGAAGCGTCCTGGATGGGGTCATACCATATATGCCACCATCTCCTTCAAGGCAATGGGCATTACCTCATCACTGCATTCTGACAACACAGTCAATACCCTCTGGCTAGATTGTAGGAGTTAGGATGGGCAAGGTCTAAATGGAGCATCTTGCCTCCATCCTCGGGTCTCAAAAGTGGAAACTGATCTCATAAAACCAGACCAGGCAGTGCACTGGACAGCTCCTCTGAATTTGGATCAAATATGGCAGAGATGCCCAACAGGTCGATCGCAATCTACTGGTAGATCCCCAGGAGGTTTTGGTAGATCGCGGTCAATCACTGGGTCTCTTTCCTTAGTGTTGCTAAAATCGATTCCAGCCCTGCCCCCTTGCCCCACCCTCAATTGTTGCATGATATGCAGAATGGAAGACGGAGTTTACTGAGTGAGGCTGTTTGTTTCCCCAATGATTTGTTGGTGAGTGGTTGTTCCTCATTTCCTCCTCCCTAATAAAAGCTCAATAACTTTGACCTGACCCCCCCCCCAAAACAGGGCTTTTCTTCCCCCCAAAAGGTCAACAACTTTGACCTGAACCCCCCCAAAATGGGGGTAGATCACTGCCAGTTTTTAATTCTGTAAGTAGATCCCAGTCTCTTGGGAGTTGGCCACCCCTGAAATATGGCATCCAACTTAGTGGAGAGTTGAAGGACATTATCCTCAAAGAGCCTTGCACACTTATCGCTGCAGCTGTTCAAGCACTCCAGCTTCCCATTGACTGAGGCCAAAGACTGCAGATCCTTAACAATTTTGGGTTGTTACTTTGCTGCCTTCACCACCATGTGGGAGGCACAAATATCTGATCTTTGCGATGAGTTTTCCACCATTCACGCTCTAACCATCTCCAATGTCTGAAGATCTTTGGGAAACTGGGGGGTATTGCAGGATATGCAACTTCAGAGAAATCAGGAACAACTGTCCCACTCGCCCTTCTAATCTCACCATTTCACAGTGAGGCCAGGGCTTCTTCCGCAGTTCCGTTCACCAGAAAACGAACTCCTACCCCTCCAGAGAGACAAAGCCACCACCAGTACTCAGAACATCACCGGAAAATGGCCTGGCTGTGGCAATTGTCCCAGGGTTCTCCAAAATAACCCCTGAGATGGCCTCCATACAAGATTTCAACATGGAAAGTATTAACTACCAGCGTTTGGGTTAGGGGAGGGTGATGCCACACCAGAAAAAACAAGTCCATGTTGAGAATTTTGTCTGACTATCCCTGCAATTGGAGGGACGCGGGTGGCGCTGTGGGTTAAACCACAGAGCCTAGGACTTGCCGATCAGAAGGTTGGCAGTTCGAATCCCCGCGACGGGGTGAGCTCCCGTTGCTCGGTCCCTGCTCCTGCCAACCTAGCAGTTCGAAAGCACCTCAAAGTGCAAGTAGATAAATAGGTACCGCTCTGGCGGGAAGGTAAATGGCATTTTCGTGCGCTGCTCTGTTTCGCCAGAAGCGGCTTAGTCATGCTGGCCACATGACCCAGAAGCTGTACGCCGGCCAATAAAGCGAGATGAGTGCCGCAACCCCAGAGTCGGTCACGACTGGACCTAATGGTCAGGGGTACTTTTACCTTTACCTATCCCTGCAATGTGGAGACTAAGAGATGGACAACGAAGATGGACCTGAAGTTCTCTCTGCCCTTCCTCTGTTTAATGTTGGGGCTGTAATCGTCAATCTCAGTTATTACTTATGTAATTTCATAAAATTTATATGCCTCTTGATTGTTGTTGTTTAGTCGTCTTAGTCGTGATCGACTCTCCGTGACCCCATGAACCAGAGCATGCCTTGGAAACTCAACGTTCTTCTCAAAGCTGCTCCTTTTTTTAATGTCCATTGAGTTTTCTCAGCAAAATACTGGAGTGGTTTGCGAGGTCCTTCTCCAGGTGGATTACATTTAGTCTAAACTCTCGGCTATGACCTGTCCATCTTGGGTGGCCCTGCACGGCATAGCTCATAGCGTCTTGTAGTTATTCAAGTCCCTTCGCCACGACCAGGCAGTGATCCATGAAGGGGCTCTTGATTTTAGGAAACCTCAAATTGGTTTGATTTTGAATTAAAGTTTTGTTGATTATTGATGATAATTTTTAAACGTATAAATTAAAAGGGGGGGGGCGGTAAAAACAA
Source organism: Podarcis siculus (assembly GCA_034642415.1). Taxonomy (NCBI): domain Eukaryota; kingdom Metazoa; phylum Chordata; class Lepidosauria; order Squamata; family Lacertidae; genus Podarcis; species Podarcis siculus. The sequence continues at coordinate 2,196,265 of JAXCMG010000077.1, read as the reverse complement.
TTTAAATCTCAGGCCATAATAAACGACATGGTGTTTGGAAACAGAAGCTTTCCTCTTTAGAGGCATTGTAAAATCAGCAATTCCTCCTGTCTTTCATAAGATCAAAAACCAAATCCTGGGTCTTTGCTCCCTAAGAAAAACAACTATTCAGCCAGCACAGCAGGCGGTCCAAATCCAAAAAGTACCCAAAACTGCCAAGTCCAAGGTTTGTCCGTTTGACCTCTGCTTTTATATTAGTACTTCCACATAAGAAGGCCAACATTAGGAAATACCGTATGACTGTAGAGGAGAATTAGTAGAATTTGAGAATTCTGGTAGCAATGGGGCAATAGAAAGACTATATTAACTGCCTAACTCCTGTAACAAAATGATGAAGCTCTTGAGTAAAAATGACAAAGGAGACTTGCACAAGTTGTGACCTTTAGCCATGTCTGATGGTCCACATAAGGGTCAGTAAGCTTCCTATTTTTGCTGACCAGGTGGGACTGACCAATAAAGGAAGTGAGTTGTTAAGCCCAGGATAAGGCGTAATGTATAGCTAAAGGGCTGCATTTAATATAGGGGGCCACAAGCTGTGCATGCCAGTTCTAAATATCATGGCTTTTGAAATATACTCAGAGTTGAGTGTGGATTTCATTCTCTTTATTCAGCTCATAGTAGTGAGGAGGAATGGAGGTTCCCCCAAAATATCTGCTTTATATACATTATTTACACAATGGGCCGCATGTGATTGGCTAATTCCGGGATTCTCCCGTGGGCCAATCAGGTTGTGGATTCACTTCCACCTGGAGCTGGATTGGGTGGCTCCTGCGGACCAATCATACTGCTGCATTGTTCTAGGACCAATCAGACTGCTGCATTCTGAATCCTATTGTTCTAGGACCAATCAGACTGCTGCCTTTTGGATCCTATTCAACTCAGTACATAACAGCTATATATTGGAGGCAATACACCTCTTCTATATGCTAGTTGCTGGGATTCTCAGGTGAGGAGAGTTTTGTTATGATCATGCCCTGCTTACATACAGGATTCCCATAGGCATCTTGCTGGCCACTGAGGAAAGATGTTTGACCCAGCAGGATTCCTTTTAACAATTTAAATCAGGGTGCCTCCAGACTGTCTCTGTTTTGCTTTTATCCATGGTTGTTGTTTTTTTGGGGGGGTGTCACATTACAGTTATACCTTGGATCTCAAACGCCTTGGCTCCCAAACAAATCGGCTCCCGAAAAGTCAAAACCCAAAAGTGAAGGTTCCTGTTTTCGAACGTTCTTTTGGAAGCCGAATGTCTGACAGGGCTTCCGGGGCTTCCGATTGGCTGCAGGAGTTTCCTGCAGCCAATCAGAAGCCGCGCTTTGGTTTCTGAACGTTTTGGAAGTCGAACGGACTTCCAGAACGGATTCCGTTTGACTTCCAAGGTACGACTGTATTACGAAAGAACAGTATTCTCCCTTAGTCACCCTCCCCACAGCCTTATGTTTTGCGTGACAAATTCAAGCACAGACCAGAACTTTAGGTTTGTGCAGTTAATGTGGATTAAAGGGTTCTGTTGCCCGGGTGCAACAAATCCACTTCCAAAAAGAAATGAACTTTATTCTTATTTTTTTGCAGTTAAGAAAGTGACTGGGAAACGCATTGAAAAGTGTGGAACCAGGGGTGCCAACTTGAATAAAAATATGGGGGAGGGCAGGTAAGCCCCATCCAACATAATCAAACACATGACACGTCACACACACAAACACCATTTGAATGGCAATGCCCATCAACTTTGGGGGGACTCTGGCCCCCTCAAATATTTTAGGGGGTGCTGAAAGGACCTTGACCCCTAAATTGCCTCCTATGTGTGGAACGAACAAATGGAAGAGGCATAAATGACCCACGAGCGAATCAGGGTAACTGCTCATTTTCATACAACCACCTAGCAAACAAATCAGAACGGAAACTCAGTTAAGACCAGATACAAGGCCTCTCCATTGAGCATTCATCCTGACTTGCATGGCGGATTACATAATTAAATCTGGTCTTTATTTGTTCCGATTTGTTTACAGGATAGTTACACGACAATGAGCATATGGCTCATGCAGGCCTCATACGTATCACTTGGACCCAGCAAGCCATAACAGCATTTGGGAAGCTTTTAAAAAATATTATTGAGCAGATGGCTGGTTGGCAAATACCAGCTGATCCATGTATGATTGTGAGTCACTTGGAAAACATTGCTGAAGCTTTTGATACAGAGCTGTTGACAAGCTTACTTCACCGCTGCAAAAATTAATGTGTTATATTATAGGAGAAGAGCTCCTTCCCCCCTCATTGCATGATTTTGTAGGATTTGTAGGAAAATAACTAAGTAAGGAGCAAACAACATGTGAATGCAGCACACTCCATTGAATTTGTATAAAGTGGTGGCAGGGAGCAACATAGCAAATGGGATTGTTGAAACCTTCCCCTGCTCATCCTTTCTGCAGAATGCCCACTCTACCTGCCACACCAAATCACCAACATCCTCATATGTTGTTGTTTAGTCGTGTCCGACTCTTCGTGACCCCATGGACCAGAGCACGCCAGGCACTCCTATCTTCCACTGCCTCCTGCAGTTTGGTCAAACTCATGCTGGTAGCTTCAAGAACACTGTCCAACCATCTCGTCCTCTTTCGTCCCCTTCTCCTTGTGCCCTCCATCTTTCCCAACATCAGGGTCTTTTCCAGGGAGTCTTCTCTTCTCATGAGGTGGCCAAAGTATTGGAGCCTCAGCTTCAGGATCTGTCCTTCCAGTGACCACTCAGGGCTGATTTCCTTCAGAATGGATAGGTTTGATCTTCTTGCAGTCCATGGAACTCTCAAGAGTCTCCTCCAGCACCATAATTCAAAAGCATCAATTCTTCAGCGATCAGCCTTCTTTATGGTCCAGCTCTCACTTCCATACATCACTACTGGGAAAACCATAGCTTTAACTATACGGACCTTTGTTGGCAAGGTGATGTCTCTGCTTTTTAAGATGTTGTCTAGGTTTGTCATTGCCTCATATTCATATATATTTCCTCTAAGGAGCTCAAGGCAGCGTACATGGAGGTGCCCCCCAAATTTGATCCTCACAACAGCCCTGTGAGATAGGTCACGCAGAGAGTTGGTAACTGGACTCAAGGTCACCAAAAACCAAGCAACAACCTGCATTATAAGACATGCATCATGTTAACACCCGTCTTTATGGCCTAGTTTACACATACAAGTTTGCACACACCTGAATGGGCCACCACAGCTCAAACTCAACGCTTTCCCAACAAAGTTCAGTTGCCGTAATCAGCAGCCAGGCACTGAGGCCTCATGCAGAAAAATCAGCTGTTTTGCACTTGATAACTGGTAGCTGAATGGGTGAAATAACTCCTTTGAATAGCGTTGGCTGAGAGGATATGAAAGCTGAGAAAGCAAGAAGAGCACAGTAAAAAAGAAAAGTCCATCTATGCCTGCATTCTGTCTCCCACAACGTGACAAATCACAGATACCTATGGAACGCCCTCCCACCAGATGTCAAAGAGAACAACAACTACCAGACTTTTAGAAGAAATCTGAAGGCAGCCCTGTTTAGGGAAGCTTTTAATGTTTGATGTATTACAGTATTTTAATATTTTTCTGGAAGCTGCCCAGAGTGACTGGGGAAGCCCAGCCAGATGGGCGGGGTATAAATAAAATTATTATTATTATTATTATTATTATTATACTGGGTTTGTGGTTCAACACATGCACGGTGGCAAAGATCCAAAGGCGGGAGGATGAGAACAACACAGTAAAGAGTTTAACACAGGTGACCATTTTATTAGCTACTGCTTCCATGACCTGGGGAAGAAACACTGGTTTTCCAATCAGTGAGGGTGTATATGATTTGGTAGCTTCGAACAAATATAGCCAAGATCAGCCAGAAAACCACAAACCACTTGGTGGGGTGGGTGGGAGATATCAGCCCCTACCACTCCCCCACTGCAAAAACAAACCCTTAGCCAAAAATGATTACACCAGGAGAGACCAGAGAAAAGTAATATGTGCAAACCTAAGGCTGAAACGGCACTAATTCAAAAACCTCAACATACAAGTTCTTTTTGTCTTCCAAGCTGGAAAGTTCATGCAATTGATTAGTTTTCCTAGCATCTCTCTTTCCCTTGTACGTGGGAATCAAAAGCTTGAGGGTTGCTTTTTGTTTTATTTTAAGGAACTTAAAACACACACCCCCCCAAATCCGGGGCAGCTTTCAGGAAGAAATGTGAAAGAAGAGCGAGAACTTCTTTTCCAATGGGTCCCCCTTGGATCTGAATGCAATAAAAGGAAATCGAGATGGTAAAATGGAGCACAAGGAGCTCCCATAACTTTGTAGGGTAGGGAAAGCCGGAAGGTGCTGCTATTTTCACCTCTGCCAATTATGATATGAGAAATTGTACTCTCTAGAAATCTATTTTCCACCTAACAATTGAAAGTTACAACCCCCACCTTTGTTTGCAGAGACAGGATCCACTGCAAGGATCACCAAATATAAAGAGTGCCATGAAGATGCAATGGGTGAGGTTATCAGTTTGGGGCAGATGTCCCACAAAGGGTTCTGAGAATAATAACAATTTATTCTTTATACCTCGCCCATCTGGCTGGGTGGCCCCGGGAAAACCTAATGGGGCATTCATTCAGCAGAATGGTTCCTCTTCCGAGATCTATAATGATAAGCCACACCTGCATGGATTGAATGGAGCTGCGGTTTGGAATTCCTCCTAAAAGAAACGGCATTTCTTTCTAAAATGCCAGCTTGCAGGGATGAGTTTTAAGAAATCTCCCCCAAAGAAAAGTCGAGTATCCTGAGCAAATTTTGGGATGGCTGCACGTGTGTGTTTGAAGGATGGGCGAGTGGAGCCTGCAGCCTGCGGAAGATTTAAACTCGACAAGTTACCTTGTTTTGTCAGCTTCTCAGGTGGCTGGGGAGGCCAGGTGTTGTCGCTCCTGGTGCTCGAAGGTCTGGCTGCCTGAATAGCTGCAAGGGTCAAAGGTCGCTGGGGCTCTATCCAACTGCTGCTCGATGGACCTGGGAGTGGCAAACAGGAGGCAGGCAGCCCGGGGACCAAGGAGGAGTTTGGAAAGTCAAGAGGCTGTCTGGGAATTGATGGCTACAGCTCAAGGGTGAAGGAAAAATAAAAGGCTGAATGGTCAAAGTGGCAGGAAAACCTTTGCAAAAGCCAGTTTGCCAAAGGCACAAGGAGAAGGGGACGACAGAGGATGAGATGGTTGGATAGTGTTCTCGAAGCTACCAGCATGAGTTTGACCAAACTGCGGGAGGCAGTGGAAGACAGGAGTGCCTGGTGTGCTCTGGTCCATGGGGTCACAAAGAGTCGGACACGACTAAACGACTAAACAACAACAACAACAAACCTAGCGAGTTCATGAAGGAAGAAGGGTTTCAATTGAGGACATTCCTGGCTTACTGTTCAGGCAACAGCTACACAATATAGCTTGGGTGGTTAGAGCAGGGTGCTGATAATGGGGTGGTTGCATATTCCTGCATTGCTGGGGTTGGAATAGATGATTCTCAGGGTGCCTTCCAGCTGTACAATTCCTTGATTCTATGATTCTACTGCTTCTCCACAATCGTGGAAACTTTGGGGGAAAAAACTGTGAAGGATCTTTAACAAAACTGCTGGTCCTTGCAGGGCTGTATATACTCTTTGCTGACAAAAGACTGGGCGGGAGGGGAGGAGGGAATAGCAATTCTGCAGCAAACAAGCCCAAACTTTTCTATGTTGCAATAAAAGCTCACACGACGGGAGTGACTTTGAATAGGTTTGCTTACATTTCGTAGCTCGTTATGCTTCTCCGCTTCTCTTTTGCATGGGGAAAAGAATACGTAAGGCATATGGAATAAATACCCGCCATCCCTTGACCACTAGAAGTCCCTCCCCCTGGCTCTGGGATTCGCATGCGCACGCATACATTTTAAAAAGCTGTCTTCACAGCCCAAGGGGTGGAAACTCGTTGGGTTTTTTTAAGTAAAAGCAGGGGTCCTTAGGAGGACGTGATCGGCAGCGCCAAACGATGTGCTTAATGCAGAACACACACAAAGTGCAGGTCTGTGGGATGTGCAAAAGTGCTGCCGTGAGTTGCCAGCGCAGCAAAGAAAAGGGCAAGTGAAATCAGCAGCAGCTGGCGGTCCTCAGTGTCCCTCACTGGGAAAAAGACTATGGGTCCTCATCTTCCTCAGATAACAGATGTGCATGCTTCGTATCCTCAAAGCAGCCCCGAAAGAAGGAGAAGAGCCTCTGGCTGAGGTGGCGCTGGCTGGACTCGAATGTGTGGCCTTCATCTGGGTAGACCTGGGGAACAGACATCACAAGGTTAGGGATGTTTCCTTTTTTATTCTAAAGCACCATCAGTTTGGCATGGCGCTTTAACACAATAGCAGGGGGCCCTTACACTCTGGAATATTTTCTTGCACTCCTGGGTAGGCACACATGGAAAACAACCTCCAGTTATTTTTTTCATTCTGCATTCGCAATTTGTGCTCATCACGGCATCCCAGCTTTTGTACGTTGCTGTTTTTGTTGTTTCTTGTTCTTATTAGTCACTTCTCTTTCTTTCTTTTACAAAAAGTAAACTCAAAGCAACTCGCAATACAGTCGTACCTCGGAAGTCGAACAAAATCCATTCCGGAAGTGTGTTCGACTTCCAAAACGTTTGGAAACCAAGGCGCGGCTTCCGATTGGCTGCAGGAATCTCCCGCAGCCAATCAGAACCCGCGGAGGACATTCGGGTTCCAAAGAACGTTTGCAAACCGGAACACTCGCTTCCGGGTTTGCAGCGTTCCGGAGCCAAAACGTTCGACTCGCAAGGCGTTTGACTTCCGAGGTACGACTGTACCAAAAAATAAAAAAACTCCATTTGCCATATTTTTTGCTCTATAGGACGCACCGGACCATAGGAGGGGGAGAACAGGAGAAAATAAATCTCCCCCTCTCTGCTCAGCGCCCCTTCAGCGAAGCGGCAGGAGAAACGGAGCCCCTTCCATTTCTCTTCCCGCTTGGCTTAAGGGGCGCTGCGCAGAGAGGGAAAACTGTGCAGCGCCTCTCCAGCGAAGCGAAGCCTGGAGAGCAAGAGGGATTGGTGTGCACCGACCCCTCTTGCTCTCCAGGCTTCAGGCGGATATCCGCAAGCCTTCGGAGTGCAGCTGGAACTCCTGCTGCACTCCGAAGGCTTACGGATAGCTGCCTGAAGCCCCCGGAGCACAGCGGGAGTTCCCGCTGCGCTCCGGGGGCTTCAGGCGGCTTCAGCGAAAGCAACACGAAGCCTCCGGAGCGTGGAGGGAGTCTCCCTCTGCACTTTGGAGGCTTCGCATTGCTATCGCTGAAGCCAAGGAGCCTGCATTCGCTCCACAGGACACACACACATTTCCCCTTAATTTTTGAAGGGGAAAAAGTGTGTCTTATAGAGCGAAAAATACGGTAAATCTGAAATAAAAGCATAAAATGTTAATATACATAAAAGTACCACCACCCTTTGGAAAAAAACATCCAAATTGGATCAGAACCACCGCACAGTGCTGCTGAACCCCGCTTCCCAACAGCTGCTCCAGAAAGATGCCCTAATCAATGGTATCGAATGCCGCCTGGAGATCAAGGAGAATTAACAGGGACACACACACCCGTCTCTCTCCCAACAGAGGTAATCAGACAGGGCGACCAGTACCGTTTGCAACCTGAAACTGTTTTGGGTTGGTCAGATTGCTCCATTTCCAATCAGTTTTTCCTGAAATCCCGTAACTTTTTATTATCGCTAATGTTTCAGTGTGTGGGGTTGCCCTGCTTTCATTGCAGCACAGTGCAGGAGTGCCCCTCCACACAGCGATAATGCAGGAATGTTGTAGAAACATCACAAAACATCTTAATAAGGCAGAATGATGCATGGAGGGTTCAGCATAAAATCAACTCCACTTCAGCATAATTGCAGAATACACTTGCAAAAAAAGAAAAATCCACACCAGTCTGGTGGGGCACAAAGAGCAGTTCCTCACTGCCAGAAACCTGGTCCCTCTTTCCTAATCAATCCTACCTGGGTAGTGTAGTTGTTAGACTCAGCAGCTAGAAGTCGGATAAGAAGTTCAGCTGTATGTTGGAAGTGCACTGTGGCTGCCAGAGGAAAGAGGGAGAATGTGAGACAATGGGGCCAATTTGGAGTAAGAGAAACTGGTGACAAGAAGGTGTGCCTTTGGCATATGGAAAAACCATTTCTAGCATGGATGCGTTATAAGAATTCTAAGGTTTCAAATATAAATTAAATGTTCATAAATGTACAAAGCAAACACATACATAAGTTTATAAACCACGTATCTGAAATAGGACAGGAGAACAATCTTGAAGCCCTTTTGACTCTCCCAAATTGACCTCAAATATTCCTCTGCAGTAAGGCAGTAAGGGAGGGAAATGGGGAAAGCCTTCTCATTGCCTTTTTGCTTGCAAATCCTATCTTAAGGGCGTATTTGTGTATGAATAGGTTGAGTCTTTGACCTGGATTCAGGAATTAAAGTATTTACCATCACAGAAGAATGGGCAGGCTGCCCAGGTAAAGCAATCAGTGACCATTATCAGGTATCCTGGCAGACAGGATTTCTGCTGTAGACTGCCTCCTTCTGTGATGTATGAAGGATGGGGGGTGGTCTTGGGCTACAGGGTGGGCAATTTCAAAAGTCTATATAAGGGCTTGTGCACCATTGTTCAGGGTTCTCCTCCCTCCTGCATGTGGCGAGTGGGGACCCTGTTGCAACAGTTTAATAAAGATCAGGCTTACTAACTGCTTTGCTTCTCAATGTACTCTGGTTGGTCTCTGTTATTTTCTCCTACTGATAGGGAACCCATTTAAGGACTCCAAACAGGCTCTTGGACACCCCATAAAGGAAAAAGGAGCAGGTTTTTTCTTACAGCAAATGCCTTAGCTGAGATTCCTACATTGCAGGGGGCTGACCCTAGGAGTCTCTTCCAACTCTGTGATCATTCCTGGAGAGAAAAACCACTTAACTTGGGGTGGGAAACCTGGGCCTGAGTCTAAAGGTAAAGGGACCCCTGACTGTTAGGTCCAGTCGTGGCCGACTCTGGGGTTGCGGCGCTCATCTCGCTTTATTGGCCAAGAGAGCCGGCGTACAGCTTCCGGGTCATGTGGCCAGCATGACTAAGCTGCTTCTGGCAAACCAGAGCCGCACACGGAAACACTGTTTACCTTCCTGCCGGAGCACTTTGACGTGCTTTCGAACTGCTAGGTTGGCAGCAGCAGGAACCGAGCAACAGGAGCTCACCCGGTCGCGGGGATTCGAACTGCCGACCTTCTGATCAGCAAGTCCTAGGCTCTGTGGTTTAACCCACAGCGCCAATTTCACAAGGGTGTCAAAGAAGGGGGGGGACATAAGGGAACATGATGTGGCTGAGAGAGAAAAAGGGGTGACACAGAGAGGGAGACACACATGCACACAGGGGTGCCCTACCCACTTTTGGCTCTGGCCCCAACCACTGCCAACACGTGCCCCCCTGTAGTCCTCAGTGCAGTGTGTGGAGATTCCCTACTGCTGCTTCTCCCTCACCTTCCCACTCCAGTGGCAGGAACAAGGGGAAGCAACAATGGCTTCCACTGCCCGTGCTCTTTCCCTGTGGGCAGATGCAGAGACTGGACCCAAAGGAAGAGGACATAGACAAATGGGCAGAAAAGAATAGGGAAGAGGTAAGCCAACTCAGGGAGGGAACCCACATTGCTCCCAAGGGGAAAACATGGGAAAGGTCTGTCTGTAGCTTAGTGGTAGAACTTCTGATTTGCACACAGAAAGTAAAGGCCCCTGGATGGTTAAGTCCAATCAAAGGTAACTATGGGGTTGCAGCGCTCATCTCGCTTTCAGGCCGAAGGAGCCGGCGTTTGTCCACAGACAACTTTCCGGATCATGTGGCCAGCATGACTAAACGATTCTGGTGCAATGGAACACCATGATGGAACCCAGAGCGCATGGAAACGTCGTTTACCTTTCCGCCACAGCAGTACCTATTTATCTACTTGCACTGGTGTGCTTTCAAACTGCTAGGTTGGCAGGAGCTGAGAGAGCAATGGGAGCTCACTCCATCGCAGGGATTCGAACCGCCGACTTTCCAATCAGCTAGCTCAAGAGGCTCAGTGGTTTAGACCACAGCGCCAGCATCTCCAGGTAGATCTGGGAGAGTCCTCTGTCTGAAATCCTGGAGATCCACTGACAGAGTGCAGAAGGTATTATAAGGCCCCTTCCTATCTTCCTGTATAAGGAGGCAACTGGGAAGGATCCCATTCCAGTACATTGTTCCCAGCACCGCCCCCCAAACCCTGGAGTCAACCTGAAGATCATTGTTAGGGGATGGGATGGGCAAGTGGGAGAGTCAATGGAGAGGTCAAACCTTACCATCTCCAGTTCCGTGGGCAAGGAGGACATTTCTGTCCTTGAGGTGGGGTGCTTCCTCCAACACAGAGGCCATCTGGAGGGAGGAAAAGGAAAAGGGTGGAAGAGGCAGGAACGAAGCACCAAAACATCTGTCTCCCTCCCCACTCTGCTCCTTTGCAGCAGCAACAAGGAAAGCTTTTCCTGCGCAATCAGGTTATAAATCAGGAGTGCACTTGTGCAAGCAGAAATTGGAGGCAAGTGCCAGCAGCCCAAGCTCTGCACGGACATGTTGTAGGTTCCGGCAAATCACACATGGATACACAGCTGGCAAAAAAACCCCAACCCGTATTTTTCGCTCTATAAGACGCACCAGACCACAAGACGCACCTAGTTTTGGGAGGAGGAAAACAAGAAAAAAAATATTCTGAATCTCAGAAGCCAGAACAGCAAGAGGGATCGCTGTGCAGTGAAAGCAGCAATCCCTCTTGCTGTTCTGGCTTCTGTGATAGCTGCGCAGCCTGCATTCGCTCCATAAGATGCACACACATTTCCCCTTACTTTTTAGGAGGGAAAAAGTGAGTCTTATAGAGCAAAAAATACGGTAATTGGTGATTTCGTGGGGCAAGTGGAATGGGGAAGCTGGGAGCCACTGAGAAGGTAGCACCAGAGAAACGGGTTCAAAATGTAACAGCTCATTTTATTTCCATTTCTTTTCTTCTCTCTTCTTTGGGGTCCCAGCAAAAGAAGAACGGGTACAAAAACTTATAGAATATGCAGAAATGGCGTAACTTACTGGAGAAATAAGAAATCAAGATCACAAGCTTTTTATAAAAGAATGGAAATGGTTTATGGAATATTTACAAACACACAAGATAAGAACATTGGCAGGATTATTGTAATCACCCGCAGCTTTATAAGAATATATATTTAAAGTAGGTGGATAAATGAACAAATTAAGTTAATTTGGACATGCATAAAATATTAGAAATAAATTTAATGAACCGCAGAAAGAAGGGGAAGGAAGTCAAGTTTTGAAATGTTAAAATGATTGTAAAATTACTGAAATGTATAAAACTGAAAATTATAAAAAACAACGAAATGTGACAGCTCAGGATTCTGTGTTTGCCAGCTCAGCTGTGGGCCTGCACTGCATCAGCGATATGTTAGGCCTTCCTTTTACAATGGAGTCACTTTTTTTTTCATTCACAGTGGTGTTTTATTGTTTTGTTCTGTTTGCGAGTTTTTCTGCAAACTTCTGCAAGCACTCTGTGACCTAGACGGTGTGGGTGGGGATTTTCAGAAATGAATACGGCTAAATAAAGCAAATCTTCCTCCTAAAGGATCCTGGGTATGTTGTCTACCCCTCAACAGGGCCACAATTCGCAGCACTCTTAGTAAACTACAGTCCCCAAGAGTCTTCAGGGGACATAGTAAAGGTAAAGGGACCCCTGACCATTAGGTCCAGTCGTGGCCGACTCTGGGGTTGAGGCGCTCATCTCGCTCTATAGGCCGAGGGAGCCGGCGTTTGTCCGAGTCATGTGGCCAGCATGACTAAGCCGCTTCTGGCGAACCAGAGCAGCGCATGGAAACGCCGTTTACCTTCCCGCCGGAGCGGTACCTACTTATCTACTTGCACTTTGACATGCTTTTGAACTGCTAGGTTGGCAGGAGCAGGGACCGAGCAATGGGAGCTCACCCCATCGCAGGGATTCGAACCGCCGACCTTCTGATTGGCAAGTCCTAGGCTCTGTGGTTTAACCCACAGCGCCACCCGCGTCCTTTCGGGGGACGTAGAGTCATTTAAATGTATGATAAAGTTGGGAGAGCGTGGGAGAAATCTCTCCACCTGAAAAAGACAGTAGGGCAAGTGACACTCATGCACCTTGGGAAAGAAAAAGTTAGACTTGGTTCACACAACCTGAGCATGCCAGTGTTGCTTGCAGATTCAGGGGGCTTCTCTGTGAAAGGGGCAGTCAAGTAATGCTTGAGAAATAAGACCTGCCAGACCAGTGCCGGATTTACATATAAGCTAAAAAAGCTATAGCTTAGGGCCCCACTCTCTTGGGGCCCCCCAAAAAAAATTAAAGGGGGAAAAAACCCTGGATGTACATTTCCAAAATATAAGATAACCAAAAAAATAAAACCTACATACAGCAACAGTGTATTGTGTTGTGTAAGTAATGGGCTCCGCCTGCTAGCCTGCTCCCTAAAATATCACTGGTTTGCTCATTTCTATATATAGGGTGCCTACATTCTGCATGTGCAAATAGCTTTAGATACCTATTAGGTCCATAAATTACCATACAGCATATATTCAAAAACAGCGACAATTTTGTTATTGACGAAAGACAGCTGGACATATAAAGGGCCCCATTACCTTCAGTACCTTCTGGCCTCATCAAAGCTAAATCCGGCCCTGTGCCAGACCCTACCTCATTCAGTACCCAAGAAGGGGTGGGAGGGAGCGGAGGAAGGCATAAGTAACAGGCCCTATTTCCTGCTCCTTTCTCCGTACCGTGTAGGCAGCATCCTCCCAGGCTGGCATCCCCAGGTAGCGTTCGGAGAATGTGGCAGCTATGGCAAGAGACAGAGTTAAGGGATCTTTGGAGTTGATTCTTCCAATTAACACCTCCCCAGTACTGCTGCAGAACCCCAAAGCAGTGAAATGGACAATGAGACTTGACTGGAGGTCTGTCGTCGCTCACCCTCCCGGTAATATAAAAATATATAATAATTTATTATTTCTACCCCACCCATCTGGCTGCATTTCCCCAGCCACTCTGGGCCGCTCCCAACAGAATTAAAAGCACGATAAAACATCAAGCATTAAAAACTTTCCTAAACAGAGCTGCCTTCAGGTGTCTTTTAGAAAAGTCAGATAGTTGTTTATTTCCTTGACATCTGATGGGAGGGCGTTCCACAGGATGGGTGCCACCACCAAGAAGGCCCTCTGCCTGGTTCCCTGTAATCTCGCTTCTCGCAGTGAGGGAACCGCCAGAAGGCCCTCGGCGCTGGACCTCAGTGTCTGGGCTGAACAATGGGGGTGGAGACACTCCTCCAGGTATACTGGGCCGAGGCCATAGCAGGTCCAAAGTTTTGTTGCTTCACTGTCCCTGTCTTTTCCAGTGAAACTGCATGATTTATACATGCAGCAGAATTCATCCCTTTTCACAGAGTATATCGTGGTGCAAAATTTAGATTCCTTTTTTTTTTAAAGAAAAAGAAAGAAAACCAGACCGTCTTTACTGCTACTCACCGTGGAAACGGAAGCTAGTAATGGGTGCCACACCAGTTCCGCATTTAAAGAGGTCTTCTGCTGTTGCCATGAGCTTCAGTGCTAAAAAGCCTCCATAGGCCTACACAAAAGCAAAGATACGTTTTATTATTCATTCATTCAAAATGTTTTATTCCCTGTTTCATTTTTTTTAAAAAAAACAGCGTGCTGTGTAACACTTTGAACTTTTAAAAAAGAACGATCGCAGCTTGAAAACAACAGCTACAAAACCGCAAACAAAATTTCTATCAGTGGCGGAACATTTAAATCAGGGATGGGGAACTTATAGTTCCACTGTTGTTAGACTACAACACCCATCACCGCTGCCCATGCAAGCTGGGGCTGATGGGTGTTGGAATCCAACAACATCTAGGAGGGCCACAAGTTCCCCATCCCTGACACAAGGTATGAACTGTGCGGTCGCAGGGTGCAGGCAGAGAGGAGCATCATGTTCTCAGGAGGCAAAGGACCGTGTGGTTTACCTTCCCGTAGACGGCTGTGCGCCTGCGATCCACGTAGGGAAGCTGCAGCAGCCACCTGCAACACAAGGAGGGGGAAACATGTTTACGCAACCCGCTGCTCCTGGCATCATCTGCCAGCCGCCACCACTGCCCTTCTCCTTGGATGTGCATTTCCTTTTTCTGTGTGTATAATTTTTATTAAGTTTTCTATTTTACAACTTAAAATATTCATTAAACAACCTGAAAATGTCAATGGCTTCCCTTCTTCGCTTTCCATGGTTCAATTTGCATATCATAAATCCCTGAATATTTTACATAAACTAAACTATTCAGTAAAAAGGGTGGTGCTGTGGTCTAAACCACTGAGCCTCTTGGGCTTGCCGATCAGAAGGTTGGCGGTTCGAATCCCCGCAACGGAGTGAGCTCCCGTTATTCGGTCCCAGCTCCTGCCAACCTAGCAAATCGAAAGTACGCCAAAAAGTGCAAGTAGATAAATAAGCACCGCTCTGGCAGGAAAGTAAACAGAGTTTCCATGTGCTGCTCTGGTTTTGGTGTTCCGTTGCGCCAGAAGCAGCCAGAAGCTGCATGACCTGGAAACACTGTCTGTGGACAAACACCGGCTCCCTCGGCCTATAAAGCAAGATGAGTGCCGCAACCCCAGAGTCGTCTGCGACTGGACTTAACTGTCAGGGGTCCTTTACCTTTTTAAACCATTCAGTAGTCAATTAGTACATCCATCAAAACTTGTTTAGGGAAGCTTTTAATGTTTAATAGGTTATTGTATTTTAGTGTTTTGTTGGAAGCCGTCTAGAGTGGCTTCCACTCAGCCAGATGGGCGGGGTATAAATAATAAATTGTTGTTGTTGTTGTTGTTGTTGTTGTTTACACTGTTGAATTTATCTTAATGCTGCCAATGTTTTCAAGTGTACACAGTTTCCCCCACTATATTCAATAAACATTTTCCCAATCTTTTTCTCTTATTCTATATGTTTGGTCCGCAAGCTGCGCATATTCCATCAGTTTAAGTTGCCATTTTTCTTTAGTTGGGACCTCACTCATTTTCCATTTTTGGGCTAACGAAACATGGGATGTAGTAGTAGCATACATAAATAGTCTTTTCCACCCACCACCCATAGGTTCAAACCTCCAAAACAGCGCCATGCCTTTAGCTCCTTCTTTCATGTTAAATCCCTTGCTGCAGAACTGCAGCAAATCAATGTGTTGATGTGGGTGGGTGGGTGTGCACATGAATGCTTCCCAATCTTATCTGGTCTCTGTTATTGGTCCCTCATAGTATCAGATAGGCAGGAGGGTCAGGGACTCGGAGCACCAGCAAAGGGGGGGAAATAATGAATTCCTTACTTCCAACGTGCAAAGGGAACAATAGGGACATTGCTTTGCTAAGCCCCAACTAAGCAGTTGCAAAAAAGTGAGTAAGCCTTTTAAGCTCATTGAAATTCTTAATCAGGTTGGATGTCAAATGCAAAAAATGTGGAGAGGTGAAGAGGGGGAAATTATGCTGCTGGGCAAGACTGAGGGGGAAAGCCCTAGTCTGCAGAGTGTAATAGTATTAAAATGCGATGGGGGAAATGTTGTGCAGACTGCAAACCTAAATCCGGTTACTGAAGAGTGAGTCCTACTGAACTTCACAGGGTTTAGGTAAAGGGACCCCTGACCATTAGGTCCAGTCGTGGCCGACTCTGGGGTTGCGGCGCTCATCTCGCTTTATTGGCCAAGGGAGCCGGCGTACAGCTTCCGGGTCATGTGGCCAGCATGAC
>JAXCMG010000077.1:2028158-2160348 GCA_034642415.1 Podarcis siculus | reverse complement strand
TGCTCTCTAACATGGAACATCACCACAAGAGAATAATCATGGAAGCCATCGAGATAGAGAAACACCCTCACAACATGAACAAGCGTGACGACACATCCCGCTTGCCAGACATCTGGAAATTAGCCCTCCCCACAAAAACTGACACCAGATCCAGAGGCACACAGAACGCCATCACCAATCAACCACACCAGACCCAAACCCAGACCCTCTCCACAGATAAATTACAGACACCATCCAGTAGCCAAACCACGATGGCACCTCCGGATGCTGCACCCCCCTGCAATCCCTACACAGATCTGGCTGGCACAGGCCACAAAACCACAGCTCGCCCCTATACACGAAGCCAAGCCAGAGCACAACAAAGCAGTACAGCCATCTTCTCAGAAAAACTCTTCACAAAGTTCAAGAGGTCAAGACACAAAGGCTTTAGCAACTAATCCACACCTAATGACCCACCTAAGTGGTACTCAGGATATCACTCAAGAAATCACTCAAGATACCCCTCAAGCAATTAAGGAACAAAAGAAGAAAAGGCACACTAGCCTGGGAACTTCCTCTCTGCCCAGAACATTGGAGGCTATACACCACACCTCCTCAACAGTATTTATAGGAACTCAAACACTGAGATCCTGCTCTGTTCCAGTAACAAGAAGCCGAAAGCACCAGCCTGAAGATGACGAGTGAGACCTCGTCGAAACGTCGCCTAGACACCCCAACTTTTACACGGGAAGACACCCGAGGACACCAAAACCTGCATTCCTGTACCCGTGAAAATCTACGAAAGCATATATATATATATATATATATATATATAAAAACAGCAGCAGCAACAACAATAGCAGCAGCAAATTTTTACAGACATAAGCAGTGGTACTCAGGGGTACGCATACCCCTAAATATTTTGTGACTCTTTGTACTTTTGTCCATTTACTGTATTTATTTTTCCTGATTTGAACTATAAAATGGTGATTTTCTTGAGTCAAAATGAGAGTACCCCTAAACATATTTTTTTAAAAGAAAAAAAGCACCGGGTATAAGGAGAACGAATTTGGATCGGAAGTGTGGCCATACGGCTCAAAGGAGACGCTTCCTGAACTTGCAGCCGCTTTGATAAAGGGAAACAAAATTCCACCAGGCAACCCCGACCCACCCTTCCCCTTCACCTGCCCTGGAAGGATTCCGGAGGTAGGAGCTGCAGCAGGTGAAGCGCTCCAGATAGATTCACCACAAAGAGTTGAACAGAAGGGATGGGCTGTCCGGCCTGAGAAGAGAAGAGAAAGAGGAGAGACAGGAGGAAGTCAAGGGCAGGGAACAAAATATGTGAACACGTCAGGGTGGGAGGTCAACATGCAACAGCAGGAGCTGTCATCAGTCATAAGCATTCATGCACTAATAGACAGGCCTGTGGTACAAGCAAACCATATTCCAAAGGAATGGGGAACCTGTGACCCTCCAGATGTTGTTGGATTACAGCTCCCATGAGCACTAGCTAGGATGGCTAATGGCTAGGGATAGTGGGAGTTGTAGTTCAACAAAATCTGGAGGCCCAAAGGCTCCCCTTGCACCTGATTTGAGAGGATAAATGTGCAAAGTTAGACCAGCAAAAACATGCAGGTTGGTTGGTTCCTCTAAGGCAGGCATGGCCAAACTTGGCCCTCCAGCTGTTTTGGGACTACAGTTCCCATCATCAGCTAGGTATGGTCCTGTCAGCTAGGGATGATGGGAGTTGTAGTCCCAAAACAGCTGGAGGGCCAAGTTTGGCCATGCTTGCTCTAAGGTCACCTAAACACCTTTGTGACTGCTGGCCTCCCTCTAGTCCACCCCTTGTATGGGAGGATAGAAGTGGGACTCACCTTAGGATAGGGATAGTGTTGGCTGGTAGGGTATTTTCCTCCAAGAAACTGGGGCAGTTCCATCTTTGGCACCAGGGAGTTGTTGATGGAAAGATAGGCTAGCCACATGCTATCAGGTGAACACCAGTGAGCGCTGGCAGTCTGCAGGATCTCCTCTTGGAAGCAAGGGGGGGATATCAGATATGAGTATCAAGCAGTAGACCACGTCTGCTGGAGCCCACCTGCCTTTCCTCATGATGAAGGAATGGGTTTCTGTGCAGTCAGTTTGAAACTGACCCAAAATCCCCATTTTTCCTCCTCCAAGGGAGCATTTCTAAAATGCTCTAACTTGAGCTCTTGAGCCAAAACCCAGCTGTATAAACAAGTGCTCAAAGCTCTCTCCCTTATCAGTCTGTGACGGCAATGAGTGGCCTTGCCAGTTCCAGTAGAGCAGGGATGATGCGTCTGGGTCTTATCTTACATCCTGACCACAAAGACGCACAGACTTTGTCAAGTCTGACAAGAGATCCGGGAATGGCGCCAGGAGTTGGTGACCTCCTGCCCCAAGATAAGAATATAGGAACAGGAACAACCTTTTATGGTCAAGAGTACAGGAAGAGGAAAACCCTTTTATGGTTAAGAGTACCAGAGCAGGAACATATGTGATGTCAACCTGCGTGTATAAGCTGACGTGGCTGGATTCCTGGGGAAGGGGGGAGAGGGTGCCTGGAGGATATATATACTGCATGAAATCTCTCATTTCTTTGGACTTGCTGTGGACTGACCACGCAAGTGCCTTCTGCTATCCGGAGAGCAGAATAAACTCTTTCTCTGAATCAACCTCGGTGTCATTTGACTTCCTTCCTCCCTCCTGGGAGCAGCGCAGACCCCACCAGTCGGTAAAGTCTAATGAGGCTACAATGAGAAATGCAGAATGCATGCAGAATGCACAAAGGGGCACTCTTTGTCTCCAAAAACATCCGCGTCTCTGTTACTTTCACCTAGATTACTTGTTCAGACCCCTCCCCTCTCATTCACCCATAATTTTCAGGCCTCGACAGGCAGGTCACTCTGAACGGTTCTATCAATGCCATCCATCCCTGAAAGCAGAATGTTAATTTCTGGAAAGGTTAAATAAGGAAATAGCTCCCCCTGCAGGCCATGGAAGACACAACTGGCCAATGGACTTCACTGCACTTTGGAGTGCTTCATTTAACTTTAATTAAACTGAACTACAGTAAGCCTTTATCGATGTTCTGCCAAGTACTTAAAAGACAGGAGAAAGTGCAAATTGCTCCTAAACGGCCATTAATCACCACTGTATGAACTCAGGAGAATTGAGAGGAACTATTTTTTGTTTATTTCATAAAATTTGTACTCTGCTTGATTGTAAAAAAAGAAAAAACCCTCAGAAGTAAAGGCAAGACTTTTAAAATCACAGCTGTGTGAAAAGATTCTGCTGTGTTATTTTGGCACTGCAAAGCGGATGGGGCGATGCCACCCCCAGAAGACAGCTGCCCCAGGACTCCTGACTGGGCCTTGACCTACTCAGGCTCCTTTACCTTCATATAGCCAGTCAGCAATCCCATTGAAGACAACTGCTTGGCGTCCAGATGTGGTGATGCGTTTGGCCCGGCTGGAGACTCCAGGCTGATAATAAATGTCGTTATCCAGGATGAACACCTGGGAAGGGAATAAATCAGTAAGAGGACTGGATCAGCTCGTCCGAAACTTCTGGTTCTATGATCGCTACCAGGGATGCAATTAGGTAATTTTAGATTCTATACTGAATTGCATAGAATTGGGGGCTTCCAACCTGACTGGAAGAATCCGTGACCAGAAAGAAGAGGAATTGAAGAAATTTAAAGAATATCTAGCTAAATATTGTAATACAAGATAAATAGAAAATTCTTGGAAGTAATAAATAGGCTTAGGGGTAGAATAAGAATATGTGGTAGTAAATATTAAGGATTAGAATATTAATAAAAGAGAAGAGCTTAGTAACTGAAAGGAGTTAATATTATTAGAAATATGAAGTTGGAGAACTGTTAAACAGGTGATATACAGTTGTACCTTGGGTTACATACGCTTCATGTTACAGACTCCGCTAACCCAGAAATAGTACCTCGGGTTAAGAACTTTGCTTCAGGATGAGAACAGAAATCGGGCTCCGGCAGCGCGGCGGCTGCAGCAGGAGGCCCCATTAGCTAAAGTGGTGCTTCAGGTTAAGAACAGTTTCAGGTTAAGAACAGACCTCCAGAACGAATTAAATACTTAACCTGAGGTACCACTGTAATGAAATTCAGTTAGGGGGAATTTGAGGAAGTCAGTTAACAATGTAATGAAAATTAGGGATTTGAAGTAATAATTATTCTTTGTGTTTTTTTGTTCTCTTTTTCTCTGTTGTGTGTTTTGTAATGTTCTCTTTTTCTTTTTGTGATAAATGCGAAAATCAATTTTAAAAAATTAGAAAAAAATAAAAGAAAAGACTTGTCATGTATGCGACAACAACCGCACAGATGTTACTAGTATAGAGATGGAAAGAAGAAACAATCCCAACCAGGGAAGACTGGCAAACCAAGTTGATGGACTATGCTGAAATGGCAAAACTAACCAGAGAGCTCAGGAACCAAGAGGACAAGAACATTAAAAAAAACACCAGGAAAAATTTATAATGTACTTAGGAGACCATTGTAAGCAGATGAAAACATTAGCGGGATTTTAATCTCACTTGTAGGGTAACAAAGACTATGGATAGTTCAGATGGAAAAAAAATGTGGATAACAGATTTATATGCAGCTGTAAATGTTGACATAAGGACCCATGGAGGGGATGGGAGCAAGTCTGGAAATTCAGAGAAATCTCTTTATATGGTTTTGCAATTCTTTTGTTATAAATTTGTATTTGTAAAATCAAATAAAAAATTATTCCAAAAAAGAGAGGAAAGAATGGGGGTGGTTAGGGTGGGGAAAAGCAATCAATGCCCCCAACACCAGCCACCTGAGGTGGCAGCCTCACTCTACCTAATGGCAGAGCTGGCCCTGAATTTATGAAAATGTAAATAAAGCACAGAGCCTAGGGCTTGCCGATCAGAAGGTCGACGGTTCGAATCCCCGCAACGGAGTGAGCTCCCGTTGCTCGGTCCCTGCTCCTGCCAACCTAGCAGTTTGAAAGCACATTAAAGTGCAAGTAGATAAATAGGTACCGCTCTGACGTGAAGGTAAAGGGCGTTTCCGTGCGCTACTCTGGTTTTGCCAGAAGCGGCTTAGTCATGCTGGCCAGATGACCCGGAAGCTGTACGCCGGCTGGCTCGGCCAATAAAGCGAGATGAGCACCGCAACCCCAGAGTCAGCCACGACTGGACCTAATGGTCAGGGGTCCCTTTACCTTTTAAATAAATTGAATAGGTACTTACCAGCTGGTTATCCTGGGCTCCCCAGGCTGCATATTGCAGACGAACACTATCTGCCTTGGGCACATCGAGGTTGCTGGTCTCCCTGCAAAAGGAAACATGAGACCACTTTCCTGCAGGAGAATTATTTGGGAAGTGTGGCAGGCTGAAAGAGTGCAGTAGGGCCTCTTATCCACTGTTAGCAAGACTGTGTAATTGGGGGGGGGGGGGAGTAAGAGAGACTAAACAAGGGATTAATCTATTAGTCCCTCTCCAAAGCTAAAAGGGAATTTTGCAAAAATAACTGAACATATACTGCCGTAGTTGCAACAAACAGCTTCAAATTTTTGATTTATGGTGTGTGCTTTTAATAAAGTTGTAGCAGGAAACCCCCCCCAATCATTCAGTTTGTACAAACTTCACACACACTCACACACTACATATGCTACGCTTCTGTTATAAATTCATAGACAATCAACCATACATCGGATTTGCACTGTTCCACTTTTATTTTACTCCATGAAGGAAGGACTACAAAATGAGGAAGGTTTGATACAGGGCAGCCATAATCCCTTCAGCATACCAGCACATCCACAGGAGCCCTGCCCAGTTGCTATGCCAACCCTGATGGCCCTAGACAGAAGTCCATCAAGATCACAAAGAACTTGCATATGGGAGTCGATTCAGCACGGACTGGAGCAAAGGACAATAATAAGCTCTTCCCTCTGGGGGCAGGAAACTGCAAACTCCCCTCTGTCACCTGGGGAGTACTCATGGGGAGGGGGAAAGGGGGAACCAGCCAGGTGATAGGACACTCAGGTTACCACCACAACTCCTCCCTCAACCCCTCTTTTCTGTGACGTATGTATGATGTTTCTGGGGGTGGTCTTGATCTACAGGATGGGAATTTCAAAAGTCTTTATAAGACCTTGCACACCATGTTTTCTGTGTCCTTCCTCTCTCCTGCAAGTGAGGGGAGCACCCTGTTGCGACAGTTCAATAAAGGCCAAGCCTACAGGCTGCTGTTTTGCTCCAAGTTATCCTGGTTGGTGTCTTTTTGTCCAAGGGAGCCCTCGGATTTTTCCATTAACAAAGTAAGGACAAGGAAACTGCGGCTCCAGCTGTTTTACAACCCCACCCAGCACGGTCAACAGTCAGGGTCATTTTGGGACCCCGCAGCTTCCCTCGTCCTTGAATATATTCAATATTACAAAAAAATAATCTAGGCTTAAGTACATAAATATGAAGTAAAGTGAAAGTGAAACAACCGTTAAGTTTATGGTACAGTGCTGAAACCATGGGGTTGGGAACAATGAACCAGAGCAGAAATATTTGGTGCTGAACAATCAATGACACAGCCTTGTTTACTTAAAGATCTGGAGGACTAGCCCAATGAGGGAAGGCTGAAGATGTCTGTGTAAATTTAGGAATATATTTCACAAGTTACAAGACTCCAGCACAGCAAGAACTTCTGGGTAAGAATTAATGTGAAACCTGAGTGTAGTATTATAAGATGTGACAAACCCTTCATGCGGTTTCCGCACACAGTCCATGCTGGGAACTCAGCTGTGTGTTCATTGAGCGAAAAATCCTAAGTATGCGATCGCTGAGCACTGTAATCTGCTAATGGATTTCACATTAATTCCTATGCATAGACCGTAATGTCTATTGAGAGATTTCGTAATGGCAAACTGGCTGTCAGCCTACAGGAAAGCAGGAAGGGTGTTTTTAAAATAAAAATAAAAAAGATCTCTTTGTTTAAATGTTCTTTTAACAAGCACAACTAATTACATAATTACTAAGACCACAAAGTATTACAAACAACCATTTTATAAAAAAAAGTAAAGGATGTCAGAATGAAGAATATGTCTGTTTATATTGAAAGCTGCTCTGCCAATCCACAGCAGTAGGATAATAATTTTTGGTACTCACAACACATGTGACCCAGGTCCCAAAGGTTGTGGACCCCTTTAAGATATAGAAGTGGGGCATACTTGATGGAATAGATGCAAATAACAATACAGCAAAGAAAGACCTCGTGGTTCTATTTGAATAAATTCGTCCTATGGTGCGAGTCCAGTTCTTACCTGGTGCCCAAGTTATAGATCAAGTAGCGAGCTGTGAAAGAGTAGCGGAAAACCTACAGACCAGCAGGAAATAAAAAAAATGATGTTAGTGTGGAACATTAGACGCTTCCTGGGACATCAATTCTCCCTTTTTCTGCAGCTGCTTCGGCTAATGATAACCAAGGTGCCAGGCTTGCCTGGCAATCAGATAGGAAGAAGTGATGGACAAGTTTTGCCCAAAGCTGGATTCCTTTGGAGCTTGAGTGGTCCAACCAAATCCAGCACTCCCCAGTCTACCACACCATGTTGGCTCTAAGACCCTTAGGAGCGAAAGGGATCGTTTCCATTTACTCTACCATGCCCTGCCTTTTTTTTTTGCCTTCACCTAACCAAGCTGGATGGGACGCGGGTGGCGCTGTGGGTTAAACCACAGAGCCTAGGACTTGCTGATCAGAAGGTTGGCAGTTCGAATCCCCGCGATGGGGTGAGCTCCCGTTGCTTGGTCCCTGCTCCTGCCAACCTAGCAGTCAAAGTTCAAGTAGATAAATAGGTACCACTCCAGCGGGAAGGTAAACGGCGTTTCTGTGCGCTGCTCTGGTTCGCCAGAAGCAGCTTAGTCATGCTGGCCACATGACCCGGAAGCTGTACGCCGGCTCCCTTGGCCAATAAAACGAGATGAGCACCGCAACCCCAGAGTCGGCCACGACTGTACCTATTGGTCAGGGGTCCCTTTACCTTTTAACCAAGCTGGATAGGCTTATATACTTGGGTCACATCCACAACATACACTTAAAGCACATTTAGACCTGATGGCTTCCCCCAAAGATTTCTGGGAACCTTTGCTTATCCCTTGGGGAGTTACAATTCCTCCCAGCACCCTTAATGAACTACACCTCCCAGGATTCTTTGAGGCAAGCCATGTGATTTAAAATGTATGGTGCAGACGTGACCTTGGCTCCACTTCTCAATCCTGTTGAAGACCTTGATGCCTTTCAGGTCTGACATCAGCAGGGATGTGGGTGACGCTGTGGTCTAAACCACTGAGCCTCTTGGGCTTGCCAGCTGGAAGCATGGTGGTTCGAATCCCCGAGACAGGGTGAGCTCCTGTTGCTCTGTCCTGGCTTCTGCCAACCTAGCAGTTTGAAAGCACACCAGTGCAAGTAGATAAATCGGTACCACTGCAGTGGGAAGATAAACGGCGTTTCCATGCGCTCTGGTTTCCGTTGCACCAGAAGCGGTTTAGTCATGCTGGCCACATGACTCGGAAAGCTGTCTGTGGACAAACACCGGCTCCCTTAGCCTGAAAGCAAGATGAGCGCCGCAACCCCATAGTTGACTTTGACTGGACTTCACCGTCCAGGAGTCCTTTACCTTAGACGTGTGATCACAGATGCACTTAGATGACACTTGTGGACTGGAAATCCGAGGAGAGGCTTGATTTTCACTAATAATCAAATAACCATGGGATGGGATGAGGAAAGGTGTTGAGCTATGGTCTACGCAAACCCCGATTTTTGGTACCTGCAAGGTGCTTTTGCAAAATATTGATCTGGCACTTCTGCTCCTGCATTAAATTTGGAAGCTCCTGAGTTTTATAGCTGCCAGTCCTGCTACACTTAGTAGTTCATAGGCTTCCGGCAAGCCTGGCTTCACCCTCCCTTTCTCACAGCTCCCAGAGATGTGGTTCTTGATTTAGCACCTCTTACTGGTGCCTTTCCAGGAGTTCATTCTAGCCACCGACAAACTGATGGCTGCTCAAACAGCCCTATAGCCTAGCTGCATCATTTACGGCCCCACACTGGGCATCCTATATGATGTCAGGTGTAGGGCAGGTATGTGTGGCTTGGCCACAACAGTCTCACACTCCAAATGGGGAGACCTGGTGGGCCAAATCAGGCCCACAGACCAGAGGTTCCCCACCTACAAGATAGACTACACTCTCATTAGAAAATTTTGGAGTATTAGCAAGAATGGATAGAGAACCAAGATTAATTTTCCACAGCTGGCATGGAGAACGGTGACTCCGCACTTTTGCACATTTGTATGGTTTATAATTATCCAAGATGGGAACAGGGAAAGGCGGCCAATTTCAGCACCAACTGGCCTGTTCAAGATTCTGTTAGTGATAAATCTTGACCCTTCCTGGGGCAGGTGGATCGATTCCAGCGCCTCAGATGTTTAAAGGTTTTGCCTTTTTCTCTTTTTTTAATGCATTGGGTGGCGGAATTAACCAGCCTGCAAGCACTTTGGGCCCTTACCTGCTGCACATCGCAAGCCAAAAGCAGGAACTGCAAATCCGGTGACACTTGGAAGCGGGAGGCTTTCAAAAAATGCTGTGGAAGAGGAAGGAAAGAGGGGATGAAAGAAGAATGGGGTTGTTAATGTAAGATGGGGCAACTGCACCTATTATTGAGGCTAAGCTTATTTTCTTTTTCATATTGAAGTCTGTCAGGTGCTCAGAGCCCAAGAACCGGTGAGCAACCTGAGCTGAGAACAAGTAGGCTAAAGACCAGGAGTCTGGTCTGCTGTGGCAACATAGGAAGCTGCCTTAAACTTAGTCACCACATTGGTCCATCTAGCTCGGTATTGTCTGCATCTCTTGATACTGGATCTCCAGCTGTTTTTGGACTACAATTCCCATCATCCCTGACCACTGGTCCTGCTAGCTAAGGATGATGGGAGTTGTAGTCCAACAACAGCTGTTTGGGAAACTCTGGTCTAACACCAAGGGTGGTGTAGGAGCCCTTCAGATGTTGCTGGGGCCCAACTCCCAACAACCCTGAAGATTGGCCATGCTGTCTAGGACTGGTGGGAGATGGAATCCAACAACATCTGGAGGGCCAGAAGTTCTATGCTGACTGACAGCAGCGTTCCAGGGTTTCAGGCACAGGTCTCTTCTCAATCCTACCTAAAGATGGCTGGGATATAGCCTGTGACTTTCTGGCTTCAAAGCACTGAGCTGCAGACCTTTCTCACCTGAAGGAAGAACTGATAGCTGCTCTCAGTCATCTGTAGAGCTCTATATCAGGACAGGGGCACCCAAATTTATCTTCTGGGGTCACCTACCCAGAAGGAAGATTCTGGGCATATCTCAGCTAGAGATGTCTGCAGTTTTCTCTTGTAAACAGCAACACTTGGTGATGATGCAGTGAAGGTGGAACTGGAGTGAGGGTGTCTCTACCAGGCAACTGGTTCCTCAAGCTCCAAAGAGGGGCAAAATATTGATATGGCACTTTGGCCACTGCATTAGATTTGGAAGTCTATGGGTTTTGTAGCTTCCCTCTTGCCCCTCCTGTGCATAGCTGTCAATGTTTCCCTTTTTTTAAAGGGAAATTCCCTCATTCCGAATAGGATTCCTCGCAAGAAAAGGGAAAAGTTGACAGCTATGCTCCTGTGAGGAACGCGGGTGGCGCTGTGGGTTAAACCACAGAGCCTAGGACTTGCCGATCAGAAGGTCAGTGGTTCGAATCCCCATAACGGGGTGAGCTCCCATTGCTCGGTCCCTGCTCCTGCCAACCTAGCAGTTCGAAAGCACATCAAAGTGCAAGTAGATAAATAGGCACCGCCTATTTACCTTCCGGCAGGAAGGTAAACGGTGTTTCTGTGCGCTGCTCTGGTTCGCCAGAAGCGGCTTAGTCCTGCTGGCCACCTGACCCGGAAGCTGTATGCTGGCTCCCTCGGCCAATAAAGCGAGATGAGTGCCGCAACCCCAGAGTCGGTCACGACTGGACCTAATGGTCAGGGATCCCTTTACCTTTACCTATGCTCCTGTGGCACTTGACAGTTTGCTGGCTTTCAGCAAGCGAGGCTTCACCCTCACAGCTCCCATAGCCAAACGCCTTCAGTTGTGGCTTTGGCCTCATCCCTCCTTCTCTGTGCCTTTCAATGAGTTCTTTCCAGTGAGCTATATTCATTCTGGACTCCCACTTGAAGGCTACCTGCAGCTCAGCTTTGAAAAGC
This sequence comes from Podarcis siculus, assembly GCA_034642415.1. Lineage (NCBI taxonomy): Eukaryota > Metazoa > Chordata > Lepidosauria > Squamata > Lacertidae > Podarcis > Podarcis siculus. Next base: position 2,149,099 of record JAXCMG010000077.1, on the reverse strand, counting down.
CCTTCCTCCTCGCCATGGAAGGACGGGTAAGGAGCATACCGCTCATTTCATACTCCAGTGCTCCAGAAATCTGTCTCGTGATGCTCTGCATACCAATTTTTAGAGATCTTGGGTTGTATCCTGTCGCGCAGTGGTCAATTAATCAACGCAGCGTCTTCTTTATAAACAGAATAAAACTTTTACTTGAAGAAAATAAACTTGTTCAGAAACAGCATAGTTAAAGAGCATACACAGAGTGCTCATAGCAGCTATCTGACTCTTCACAGAGGCACAGTCTTAGTTAGTGATTTACTAGGGTCCTGGAGCCGCTCTGTCCGCCTTAGCTTTACATAGCAACAGCAGCAGCACTATTTCACAGACTACTACATACACAATCCATACAGCTCTCTGACTGAGGCCCATAGACAGGCTGGCTACTTTTTATAGGGAGAATGAATTATCATCCAAGATGAGTCACGAGTCACAGTGACTTGGCAGTCTGCTGTTAGCAGTTAACAGCAGGCTTGGGCTTGAATGATTGTGTAGGCCTTGTAGGTCTTGCCTTACTGCTTCTGCTTTTAAGAACCTTAGTCTCACGACATATCCAACCTTCACTGCCTGCTAGTACAAGGTCTTTTGTGCGAGTGGATGAGTTGAGCAAGGAGAAATCCAACACAACAGGGTCACTAGAGGGAACTCACGGTGCAACAGATTGCACAGTCTATTGTGCAAGAAAATTACCAGCAACCTGCTTCCACTGACACAAAACATTCCACCGGCAGAAAAAAAGGATTCCGCTAAATGACTTTAACTTAGTGCTACGTTGGATACAATCAAAGGATTGCTCCAAAGAATCTTCAAGTTTCTCCTAAGCTTCTGTGATCAGCAGTGGATTGCAAGCCACGGTTCTTACCAAATCTCTGTCCTCCACCAAGAGGGTGCTGTTCTTTTGGCCAATGTGCCACTTCATCACGGTCCCTGTATCGCTGAGCGCCACCAACTCATCGTCTGGGCAAAGAAAAAGCAAGCAAGCAGGGTGCCCAAATTAACTTCTCAACCAACGGTGGGTTTCTGACATTGGCTACTTACACGCCACACTCATTTTACACTTTGAGAGGTTTTTGTGTGTGTTATGTACTGAAGTTCTCACCCTGGGCCAGCAGGGAGATACTGTAGATAGTTATGCAAATAAGGGATCGAAAGTGACGTTCAGTGATTGGATCATAGCTGTCAACTTACAGATTTGAAAATAAGGGACCAGCAGCCTTGAAAATAAGGGACCAGCAGCCAAAATAAGGGACCTGCAGCCTCACCTGTTCCAGGCACTCCAGTCTTCCTGTCCTCCTGCAGTCTGGTCAAACTCATGCTGTGTAGCTTCGAGAACACTGTCCAACCAACTTTGTAACCAGAGGTTCAACTGAATAGAATCTGAATCACATGCACCACAAGGTCTATGCAGCCTCAACTTAAGATGGCTCCCCGGCCTGGCTTTGCACTGAAAAATTTGCAGCAGCACGTGCAACAAAATGGCGTCCAGCATTCAAAAACCCCCTCAGCTTGCATTAACTAGCCACACACAGGGCATGCAAGCTCCACCCCCCAGTCGTTCTTAGACTTCTTATTGGGTGAGCAACACAGCCAAGCAACACAGTTGGAGCCTCCCTCCTCCCTGGCCGGCAGGGAGGGAGGGAGAGGAGCTGCTTCCTTTGAAATTTAAGGGACATCATTTAAGGGACATTTAAGGGACATCCATCAATAAGGGACAGCAGTGGGACATGGTGCTGGAATAAGGGACTGTCCCTTCAAATAAGGGACACTTGACAGCTATGGATTGGATAGTTTTAGAAAATTGTTACAGTTACATTGTACTGGAGCTCTATATAAGCAGGCTGATTGAGCCCTTCAGTTCAGTTCTGTCCTGGCCTGTGAATAAACAAGAGCTGTTTGGAGAATCGCTGTGTCGTCTGATATGTTCACCCACAACTTAACAGTGTGTGTATAGAACAACCAACAAATGCAAAAATAGTGATAAATGTAATACACAGAAGTTGGCTTCTTCTACAGAAGCACAGGAAAGGGAAGGAAACTGCCTGCGGCTGAGAAAATAAAAAACTAGGTGGTTTGCTTTCCAGACCAACTCTAGTCAAACTTCCCCTTTCAAGAAGCCATCCCTTGCAGAATTCACCTTTGCTTCATCTACTAGGTTTCAATCCCTTTCCCACAGCTAGATGTTGAATCCAGACTTTAGAACATTTGAAAAGACATGTTGCTGTGGTATCTGAGGACTAAACTACACACCACATTAATTGCATGGATGCAGTTGTTATAAGAATTTAAGGTCTCAAATATATAAATTAAATATTCATAAATTTACAAGGCAAACACATACGTAAGTATGTAAACCACGTGTCTGAAATAGTACAGGAGAATGATCCTGAAACCATTTTGACTCTCCCAAATTGACCTCAAATGTTTCTCTGCGAGGAGGAAGGAAATGGGAAAGCGTCCATCGTCTTTTGCTTACCTGTCTTAAAGGGCATCTTTGTGTATGAATAGGGTGAGCCTGCAACCTGGATTCCAGAATCAAAGTTTTTACCATCACAAAATAATGGCCAGGCTGCCCAAGTAAGCAATCACTGGCCATTGTCAGGTATCCTGGCAGACTGGATTTCTGTTGTAGACTGCCTCCTCCTATGATTTATGTATGATGTTTTTGGTGGTGGTGGTCTTGAGCTACAGGGTGGGCAATTTCAAAAGTTTATATAAGGGCGTGCGCATCACCGTTCTGGGTTCCTCCTCCCTCCTGCATGTGGTGAGTGGGGACCCTGTTGCAACAGTTTAATAAAGATCAGGCTTACTAGCTGCTTTGCTTCTCAATATTCTCTGATTGGCCTCTGTTATTTTATCCTACCAATAGGGAACCCACTTAAGGACTCTATACGGGCTCTTGGATACCCCATAAGGGAAAAGAAACAGATTTTGTTTACATCACAGTCATGCGCGCCTTTTTTTGTAAACAGCAGTCAGGCCAGAACAGCCTCAAAATGTGGCGGGTGATAAAGAGAAGTTTAATTCTTATTTCCCCTGCCACACTCCCAACAAGTCTCTTCTCTGAAGGTGTTATTTGCAGTTGAGGGGAAACTCCCACCGATGCCAAAGGACACTTCCCTTTAAATACAAACGACAGCTTCAGAGAGGATATTTGTTTCGAGACTGCAACAGGGAGAAGAAAACTTCTCCCCACGCAACTTCCAGGGTCCACAAGCTACTCAGAATTCCCTACAGCTGCTGTTGGGAACCCCTTGGGTACTATGGTGGGGCAAGGTGGGAAAATAAAACAAATACAAATAAATAAAATAATGTCACATCTAATTTGACCCTGAAATGAGGAAAATACCGTTATAGGTTTCAAGGGGGGGGGGGATTCCTCTAAACCCCATAAATTTCTAAATGGTAGGATTTTAGTTATTTGGGATGTGAAGGGAGAAATTCAAGCTGTAGAGGAATTCATGAACTAGCCTATGCAAAAATGACCTGGTCAAGCTAGGCCCATTAAGAAACAATACAGGGCCATTGAGAACTGTCCTCTGCCCTTGCTCTAGGGGTTTGGAAGGTTGCCAGGGTAACTGGGTGTGAGGTGACAGGAAAAGAGAGTTTTAGCAGGGTGTTCTGGGAACAAGAAGGAAGAAGAAATGCTTGGATCCATCTTGGGCAGGCTGGCTGAAGGCTGGCTGCACTGCTGTGAGGGACAAACCCCTCTTGAAATGACCATGCTGTAAGATCTGGACTCCCTCCATGCAGACTGAAGATGTAAATAGGTGAATAAACCACATTTCTTAAAGCTATGAAAATCTCCATCATGTCTCAATTCTCCAAAGGACCACAGACCCTGGGTGAGTGCCTGGAGCCCCATGGGCTCTTGCCACCGGGAGGCACCTAACTTTTGTAGCAATATGTTAAATAATCTAAGGGGCTGCAAGTACTCATTTAAAATGGACTGAAGGGAAGGTTTTCATTGGATCTGGATGTGCCAAATTGATTTTGTAAAATGGTTCAATTTGTCCCTGCGTAGCCAATCAGCATATTTCTCATTCAATACACCTCCGTCCCTGGAGACGATGTTTCAGGGTGGATTGGGTCATGGAGTCATGATCAGGGCATTTGTTGACATGTAAAAAAATATTTATCTTGTGATTCTCTAGCAAAACTGTTTTTGAATACTCTGGACTTCCTGTGAAGTTTGTCAGGGTTTCCCCAAGGAGAAGGTCAGAAAGGAATACAAACTTCCATAAGAGCCTTTATTATACAAAATCAGGCCATTTGAGTGTCTAGCTCAATCTTGCCTATGTCAGACATGGGGAACCTATAGGCTTCCAGTTGTTTATGGGCTGCAACCCCTGGCAGAGGATTTTGGGAGCTGCAGTCCAGCAACATTTAGAGGTCCATAGATTCCCCGCCAGTGGTGTACATGGTCTGGCAGACATTCTCCATGGTTTCGGAAGGGTTTTAAGTAGCCAAGAATTGAACCTGAGATCTTCCACATGCTAAGCAGATGCTCTACTGCTAAGCTACAGCCCTGTCCATGTCCCCAGGTTACATATTGCCATGTTATTGAATGTCCACTGCCCTATGGAACCGTAGAAGAGGTTTTGGGCATTTTTTAGGCCAAACTGTTGGTTCATAAAAGACATTGGTTCCTCATAAAACCACTAAATTCCACTCGGCAGCCTTTAGGGCAAACAATTTGGCTTGAATAAGAACACCTTATTGACATGTATGGAAGTGAGAGCTGGACCATAAAGAAGGCTGATCGCCGAAGAATTGATGCTTTTGAATTATGGTGCTGGAGGAGACTCTTGAGAGTCCCATGGACTGCAAGAAGAACAAACCTATCCATTCTGAAGGAAATCAGCCCTGAGTGCTCAGTGGAAGGACAGATTGTGAAGCTAAGGCTCCAATACTTTGGCCACCTCATGAGAAGAGAAGACTCCCTGGAAAAGACCCTGATGTTGGGAAAGATTGAGGGCACAAGGAGAAGGGGACAACAGAGGACGAGATGGTTGGATAGTGTTCTCGAAGCTACCAGCATGAGTTTGACCAAACTGCGGGAGGCAGTGGAAGACAGGAGTGCCTGGCGTGCTCTGGTCCAGGGGGTAACGAAGAGTCGGACACAACTAAATGACTAAACAACAACAACAACAAATTGACATGTCCGCGTTCTAGCACATGGCAGAAGAAAACAACTCACCTGTCACCCAATGTAGCTGGGGTTGGTGGAGTTGGAAATCATCACTCTCCAGGTCATCAAGAGTCAGAGGAGTGCGGAAGCCAATTGGGGGGTCTTCTAGATATGGAAAGACAAGGGTGAACAGCTGGCTAGCAGTGTGCAGCGCCACTGCTGTGTGTTCTGGGCAATGTAGGGCACAAACAGGAAACCTGTGGCTCTTCAGGTGTGGTTGGACTACAACTCCCATCATTCTTGACCGCTGAGCCATGCTGTCTGGGGCAGATGGGAACTGGAGGTCAACAACAGCAAGAGAGCCACCGATTCCTCAAGACCTGGAGGCCTTTTATAAGGGCTTTGGCATGCATATTAAACATGTGAGGAAGGCAAAAAGTGGAACTGTGCAGGGATAGTCAGATCTGTCCATTTCCGTTTCTAATTTTTCCAGTCTTCCATTGAATTCTGCACATTTCCACAACAGCTGGCAATATTTTTTAAAAGTCTTCGGGGAGTTTCACCAGCATTTTAGTGCAGATTTCTCCTAATTTGGCCATTTTTACTTGCAATTTTGCCTCATGTACCCATTTTTCCTAATGTTTTTATTTTCCTAATACAATGCACTTCTGTACCCAGCTTTCACAGATGCGTACCGTATTTCTTGCTCTATAAGAGTCACTTTTTCCCTCCTAAAAAGTAAGGGAAAATGTGTGTGCGTCTTATGGAGCAAATGCAGGCTGCGCAGCTATCACAGAAGCCAGGACAGCAAGAGGCATTGCTGCTTTCACTGCGCAGCGATCCCTCTTGCTGTTCTGGCTTCTGAGATTCAGAATATTTTTTTCCCTTGTTTTCCTCCTCCAAAAACTAGGTGTGTCTTGTAGTCTGGTGCGTCTTATAGAGCAAAAAAATACGGTAATTATTATTATTTTATTATTTGTACCCTGCCAATCTGACTGGGTTGCCCCAATGGGTCACACTCTTTATCCTCCTAGCCATAGGCACTACAGATTTACTTGGCTGGAGAAATGGCTTGCCAACTTCAGAGAAGCACAGATTTTGAAGGACGGCTGTGTTTCAGTCTGCGTACTATTTCACAAAGCACAAATTGTGTAGGCTGGCCTTCAAATGTGAACGGATCCGAATTTCTCCGCGACCTTAGTTACAGGTGCCAGGCAAGGTGCTCACTGCCCCCCTGGCTCCCAGACTTTTATAGCCAACACACTTGAGACAGCCAAGCAGAAAAGCAAGAGCAAAATGAAGGGAAACTGCGCTCACCAGGAAGAGAGCTGGCTCCTGCTTTTATGCACACCTCTGAGTCTCCAAAGGGTATACTCAATGAAGTCTTGTACTTCTGCACTAATAGCCCATTACGCAAAGGATCTGCAGTGCCTAATTCGATTTGCATTGCACCAGTTTATTCAGATTAGATACACAGGTGGCTGGCAGCTGATTTCCCTTTTAACGCTTCTCGTTTTTAAAAAGCAAAATACCCTATTATGCTTTTTAACCCCCAGAGGACCAGGAATGTGTCAAAAGTTTCCACTACGCTTAGGGTTGCCATATTTCAAGAAGTAAAAATCTGGACACAAAAAGTTATGCTGTTTTTGGGAAGGTTGCTGAGCTTTTTTTTTGCAAAAATTTTGCTGATTTCACCCCAGACACTAATTCCGTCATTGGCATCCCGGATGTGCCCAAGAAAATCTGGGCGTAAGGCAACCCTAACTAAGCTACCGTCCACGAAAGCACCCTGCCCTGCTGATATTACCTGGAGTGAGCATCAGAATAGCCACAATGATGACCGACGCCAGCATCGCCACTACCAACATTGCGATCCCAATTCCCTTCCAGTTGCGAGGCGGGGAGCTGCTGAACCCCATGTTCTGTGTGAGGAGGGAGAGAAAAGATCCTCGGTTACTGCAAACCAGCCTGCTTCGTTCCAAGTTTAGCTATAAGTGTTTAACTCGTCCCATGTTAAGCCAAGCGGAAGAGGGCTATCTATTTCCTTCCATGAGTTATAAGACCGTACCTGCTCCAAAAACCATTGATTGTGAGATGGCCAGATAGCATAAATCATGGTACGCTAACCATGGTAAACTTATGAACCATTGTACGCTTATAAACCATGGTGTCCAAACCAACAAGGTGGCCTTCAGATCTTTTAAGAGTCCAGCCTCCATCATTGCTGACCATTGGGGCTGATATGACGTTAGAGACTTGGAAGTCCAGTAGCATATGGAGGGTAGGAGCACGCCTGGCTTATTCCAGTGGAGTTAAAAAGACCAGATTCCTAGGTGTAAACTGGATTCATGGAGTAACCTGGCTTTGCTCCCTCCGGTGGAGTCAAAAGGATTCCTAGCTGAAGCCAGGGTGTGGCTGATGTTGCATGCTGAAAGCTTCTAGGAGCCACAGGTGAGAGCTGAGTGCAGGGTAGAGGGGCCAAAGACGGACATACTACCTCAGACATGACATGTCCGCACCAGAAGTACTGCCCCTCCCCTAACACCCCATACACTCCAAAAAACAGCACCACTGATATGCAAGACTCCAGGTTTGCGATCATGGCAGGTGTGGCTGTGTGGCCTAATGGAGAAGTCATCTACAGTGGTACCTTGGGTTACATACGCTTCAAGTTACATTCGCTTCAGGTTACACACTCCGCTAACCCAAAAATAGTGCTTCAGGTTAAGAACTTTGCTTCAAGATAAGAACAGAAATCGGGCTCTGGCGGCGTGGCGGCAGCAGGAGGCCCCATTAGCTAAAGTGGTGCTTCAGGTTAAGAACAGTTTCAGGTTAAGAACAGACCTCCGGAACGAATTAAGTACTTAACCCAAGGTACCACGGTATATCCATGATGCCTCTTCATAAAAAAACATCCCACTGAGTTCTGTGAATACAGGTTGTATGGCCTAAGGCAGTCCGCTCTTCTTCACAAAGATATTCCTCAGGCTGGGATAGGATTCTAGGCTGGTCATTTATTCCTTTTTGCTTCCCCTATAGAAACCAGGAGGTGCTAATTAAAAAAAAAAAAAAAGGCTGATAGAGGCTAGCTCTCCTATTGATCTATAAACCCACAGGGCTTTTAAACTAATTGCCTGGCACCATTTCTGTTCTTTTCCCCCCTTGCGGGTATTTTCAGTCTTAATTAAGAGATCACTTCAGAGAGCTGCCAAAGCAGCTTGGATCAGAGCCCGGCAGGAAGAGTTCATGGCCCACCCAAAGCACATCTTTGCTCCTGAAACATTTGGACTTTGAAGCCACAGTTTGGCTCCCCATGCTGCAATGGTGGCCCTACAGCTCTCTGGAGAGCAATGATTGATGTTCCCCACAACAGAGACTTTGTGGGCAGCTGTTGCGTTTAAAATCCCCCACATTCAAACCTGTAACACCCTGGGCAACTGGGTTTCCAGTCTAAGGCAGATCAAGGAATGAGCTTTTCCTACAAAGGAGGCATGGGGAACTTTTGGTCCTTCAGATGTTACTGGACTACAATTTCCATCATCCCTGGCCATTGGCCATACCTGCTGGGGCTGATAAGAGTTGTATCTCAGCAACATCTGGAGGCACAAAGTTCCCCCACAACTGCTATAAAGGATGCTCCTGACCTCATCCTTGTACAGTGGTACCTCAGGTTACATACGCTTCAGGTTACAGACTCCACTCACCCAGAAATTTCTTGGGAGAAAAGCAATGACAAACCTAGACAGCATCTTAAAAAGTAAAGACATCACCTTGCCAACAAAGGTCCATATAGTAAAAGCTATGGTTTTCCCAGTAGTGATGTATGGAAGTGAGAACTGGACCATAAAGAAGGCTGGTCGCCAAAGAATTGATGCTTTTGAATTATAGTGCTGGAGGAGACTCTTGAGAGTCCCATGGACTGCAAGAAAATCAAACCTATCCATTCTTAAGGAAATCAGCCCTGAGTGCTCACTGGAAGGACAGATCGTGAAGCTGAGGCTCCAATACTTTGGCCACCTCATGAGAAGAGAAGACTCCCTGGAAAAGACCTTGATGTTGGGAAAGATGGAGGGCACAAGGAGAAGGGGATGACAGAGGACAAGATGGCTGGACAGTGTTCTCAAAGCTACGAACATGAGTTTGACCAAACTGCGGGAGGCAGTGGAAGACAGGAGTGCCTGGTGTGCTCTGGTCCATGGGGTCACGAAGAATCGGACATGACTAAACGACTAAACAACAACAAAACCCAGAAATAGTACCTCGGGTTAAGAACTTTGCTTCAGGATGAGAACAGAAATCGTGCTGCAGCGGCGCGGCGGTAGCAGGAGGCCTCATTAGCTAAAGTGGTGCTTCAGGTTAAGAACAGTTTCAGGTTAAGAATGGACCTCCAGAACGAATTAAGTACTTAACCTGAGGTACCACTGTATTGGAAAATCATAGAATTAGCTGGTTTCACTATAAAGCAGGGACAATGAACCTGTGGCCCTCCAGATGTTGTAGTCCTCTAGATGTCATACAGTCCCACATCACCCCTGGCTATTGGCAATGCTGCCTGGGGCTGATGGGAGCTGCAGTCCAGCCACAGCTGGAGGGTACAAAGTTCTCCACCACTGCAGGACAGAATCTAAGTACAGTGGTACCTCGGGTTACATACGCTTCAGGTGACAGACACTTCAGGTTATAGACTCCGCTAACCCAGAAATAGTACCTCAGGTTAAGAACTTTGCTTCAGGATGAGAACAGAAATCGTGCTCTGGCGGTGCGGCAGCAGCAGGAGGCCCCATTAGCTAAAGTGGTGCTTCAGGTTAAGAACAGTTTCAGGTTAAGAACGGACCTCTGGAACGAATTAAGTACTTAACCCGAGGTACCACTGTACTGGATGAGGGCAGCTCCAGGTTGTGGGTGCAATTTAACCAAAGCAGCCTGGGCGCCTCTATCACATCTGCCAACTACTGCCAAGAACAGGATCCCATGGCATATCTGAACTGGTTCATTGCCCCTGCCCCACATAACCTCAGTAGAGGAACACTCTGCATATTCTCAAGACAACTAATAGGACTTCAGTTAATATTGGCAGGCAGATATTGCTGGTGAGACAATCCCCATTTGTGGTAGCACCACAAGGAGTTAGGTGTCAGGGAAATGGTCAATAAATAAGATAAATTCGAGCCAGTGATGTCATGGGTCCGCACTGGTCACTTTTAGCCATTGCATGGGCACAATTTAGTGGTGTCTGTGCTATATAACCTGGGCTAATTCTCCTCCTTTTTCACTGTTATTTGACAGCCTTGTGTGCATGAAATTACTCTTCAGTCACCCTACCTGGGTTAGCTGCCCCTACATCTAGTAAATTCACACACCGTGGAAATGGTTATGCAAAACCTCTCTCTCTCTCTCTCTCTCTCTCTCTCTCCAATTTCCTAGTTTATGGCCTGTTGAGAAGTTTGTTGTTGATTTAAAGGTGGGAAAGTGTTCAAAAACATAAGACACGTCCTGCAGTCTGATGCAGCGTAGTCCAGGATTCTTAGTCTTATAACTTCATTCTGCAGACCGTATAATCAGCTCAGAACTGCTCAAGTATTCCGCACTAGAAAGCATCCTAAGTGCCCCCCTCTCCTGAAGCAAAGAGAGAACAGCTGCCCCTTATCTAGAATTCTCAGTGTTAAATGTACCCCTTTAAATGATGCCTTGAAAAGAAAAAAAGGAAAGGGGGGGAGGGAGGGAGATACCTGTATAGATGAGTGAGGGAAACACCAGCAATTCTGCAGAGCATCTAACAGGTCTCATAATACCAAACAGATGAAACATTAGACATCCAGTTTTTAATTTGCTTTGGCTACTGCCCAACCATAGCAGTATCACACATTGTGAACTGCAATGTAGAATCACCTTGATACAGCCAGGACAAACGTTTTGGAATGCTTTTAAAAATATAAATATCAAATAAACTCCGCAATAATGGATGTTTTTAGTCAGGCACTTCACTTCTTCTCCATCCCACCCCCTGCCAAAGTGCGTAGGAGATTTTTAGCGGCTGCAAAAGCCTCATATTGAAGGAGAAAGCACGTCTGACCCACTGTGCAAAACTAATGTTAACAATTTGGATCTAACCCGCAAAGTGCAAAACAGCACATGTGATGAAATCAGATTTCAACTAAATTAGGCCCATGGGTTTTGGGGTTTTCTACCAAAAAAATACTTTCCCAAGTTTCAATACTGGGGCGAACCAGAGTGCGAAAGAAGCCCTAAGTCTGTCTTATCCAACTCTCTCTCTCTCTCTCTCTCTCTCTCTCTCTCTCTCTCTCTCTCTCACACACACACACACACACACACACACACACACAACACACACTGTTTCAGGGCAAACTGACTAGCTGAACCTACAGGCAGAACTCACCAGAGCGGTTGTCATGTTCTGATGTGTAGCAATCATGCCGAAGGTTTTTACTGGAGAGAACTCCCACCGCACAAGACAAGGAATGTATATTCTCCTCTCTCTTCGCCGTCAGGTCCTCTTGCTCTTCAGAAGTGGCAGCCAGCGTCACTAGGCCATTTCTTGCAGAAACCCCCCCTTGGCGAACACTTGATATACTGACCTGAGCTGGAGAAGGAGGGGATCAATCAAGATGACAGACCGCAATCTGGGCTCCCTCAGCAAAAAGAAAAGAAATAAAGGGGGGGAAATCCTGCCAATGGCTTGGCAGGGAGCATGGCCAATTAAGGAGGATGGAAGGAAGGAAATGTTCAGGCAGGAACCTAGAAGTTACTTTAACTGTTTAGGATACAGGGTTGGGAGGAGCTAAATGATTACAGAGGGATCCCAAGTTGGGCGACACCAGACCCCCAAATTTTCAAAGGGCTCGAAAGCCCTGCAAAAGCCACCAGATCCAAGAACTTACTCAACTCAGGGAAGCTCTGTCAAATAGCTATGCTATTTTAGGCTGCATCAACAGAAGTATAGAGTCCAGATCGAGGGAAATATTAGTACCAGTCTATTGTGTCCTGGTCAGACCGCTCCTGGAATACAGTGGTACCTCGGGTTAAGTACTTAATTCGTTCCGGAGGTCCGTTCTTAACCTGGAACTGTTCTTAACCTGAAGCACCACTTTAGCTAATGGGGCCTCCTGCTGCCGCTGCGCCGCCAGAGCACAATTTCTGTTCTTATCCTGAAGCAAAGTTCTTAACATGAAGCACTATTTCTGGGTTAGCGGAGTCTGAAACCTGAAGCCTATGTAACCTGAAGCGTATGTAACCCGAGGTACCACTGTACTGTGATCAATTCTGGGCACCACAATTTAAGAAGGCAGTGTCATAGATTATAGCGCAATCTCACGATTTGCACGTAAGTTTGTAATGGAGTTTGAAGTGGGCCACAATACTGAAAGCGATCACCTACCCTTAACAATGGTACTCGCAGGTCCACTCCTTAGCAATTCCTCCACCATCATGAACCTTTTATTCGACCGTCAGTCAGAAAAAAGTACATTTGTCAATACACAGTTAAAACATAGCAATTCCTCCATAAAAACTCAATTTCTCTCCAATGCAAACCTATGCATAACTGCAGCCAATAGAATTAAATGGACCCCTTTACTTAATTTAGCTTCAACTCATCTTCTTCATACAGATGATCTAAAGGCCATCCATACTGCCATTATATCAGCTACTTATTTAGCTGTTATTACTTGTAAACTGAATTATTTCAGTTTATTACTTGTAAACTGAAGCTCAGGAGTGACTGACGGGTTCAAGAGCCTATGGTATGGTTTTGTCCAGTTTCTTGGCGATTTCCACTTATATTCCACTCAGGATATAAATGTTGCTCAAGACGCAACAAAGCAGTAAGTATTCAAAAATGTAAGCATCCAAGAGAAGAATGGAGCACAAAGTTTTAAAATTCAAGAGCATAAAACAGCTGGGCACCCAGCAACATACCTTGACCTGAGCTCAGCCCACAAAAGTGACTCCTAGTGTAATAGCTGCCTATGGGACCGGCTCACTGTCCGCTCATTTTAAGTACATTCTGAAGCTAACCACTCCAAATTCAACAATTGTTGTTTAGTCGTTTAGTCTTCATGACCCCATGGACCAGAGCACGCCAGGCACTCCTGTCTTCCACTGCCTCCCGCAGTTTGGTCAAAATCATGTTGGTAGCTTCGAGAACACTATCCAACCATCTCATCCTCTGTCGTCCGCTTCTCCTTGTGCCCTCCATCTTTCCCAACATCAGGGTCTTTTCCAGGGAGTCTTCTCTTCTCATGAGATGGCCAAAGTATTGGAGTCTAAGCTTCACGATCTGTCCTTCCAGTGAGCACTCAGGGCTGATTTCCTTCAGAATGGATAGGTTTGATCTTCTTGCAGTCCATGGGACTCTCAAGAGTCTCCTCCAGCACCATAATTGAAAAGTACCAATTCTTCAGCAATCAGCCTTCTTTATGGTCCAGCTCTCCCTTCCATACATCACTACTGGGAAAGCCATGGCTTTAACTATACGGACCTTTGTTGGCAAGATGATGTCTCTTCTTTTTAAGATGCTGTCTAGGTTTGTCATAGCTTTTCTCCCAAGAAGCAGGCGTCTTTTAATTTCATGACTGCTGTCACCATCTGCAGTGATCATGGAGCCCAAGAAAGTAAAATCTTTCACTGCCTCCATTTCTTTCCCTTCTATTTGCCAGGAGGTGATGGGCCCAGTGGCCATGATCTTCGTTTTTTTGATGTTGAGCTTCAGACCATATTTTGCACTCTCCTCTTTCACCCTCATTAAAAGATTCTTTAATTCCTCCTCACTTTCTGCCATCAAGGTTGTGTCATCTGCATATGTGAGGTTGTTGATATTTCTTCCGGCAATCTTAATTCCGGCTTGGGATTCATCCAATTCAACAATAGGAAAATAAATTCTGTGATCTATGCAAATCTTTAGATGAAATATGGCAGGCAGCATTTTCCTTGGATTGGGCACTATCCCTCATGAGAAAAGTCTCCCCCCCCCCAAAAAAAGAAGTATTTTCAATGCTTTTTCTTTCCTTTGGGTCTCTTGACCAATCAAACCTGAATATTGGGGTTTGGTACCACTGACAGATTTGTTACTAGCCAATGGGATCCTGGCATCCTGGCGTGTTGCTAATCCATAAGAACAAATTAGGCAGGAGAGAAAATGCTGTCAAGACAGATATTCCTTAAGATTGTCACTTAACTGGGCACTTATCTGTCTGGAAGAAGTGCATTATAATTGAGAGGACAATGGATGTGTGAGCCAGCTCTTAGGCTCCTGCCATTTCCTGGAAGGTGACTCATGAGGAGCCTGCTGTCATGGAAAAATGCAGGGCGAGTGTTCAATGAACAGGTAAGTGCAGGTCTCGCAATGTAACCCCATCCCTTAGAAGCACCAGTCACAGGAAAAAGCAAGTCATTTTATTAAAAGCATCCAGAGGTGGCGATTGTCAGCCTGAGGACCACATTTCATTGAGGGTAACATTCAGGGGAGGGTGCAAAAAGTGGGTGAAGTTGAAATTATATAATATCTCATTCACAGCTATCCACTCCTACTGAGGAGGGAGGTAAAAAGATCCGGCCCACTGGCTAGAAAAAATTCCCCACCCAATACAAACACTCTTAATGTGTCTAGCTGCTCTGCTTTTGATATCTCATTGCTCCTGAGCCCTTCTCTTAGGGGCAAGTGCACATCCTAATCCATGATTGGTGCCATAGCATCCCATAAAGAAGGCCTGCCTTTTTCACAGATGAACACAACTTTAGCTGCCATTTACCTTTTCGCCATTCATTTCCTCTCTACTTCAGTATCCCAATATATTCTCCTCTTTCTGTTTGATATTATGGCCTTTAAAATCATTCTCAATTCTGCCACAAATGCTCTCTCTCTCTCTCTCTCTCTCTCTCTCTCTCTCTCTCTCTCTCACACACACACACACACACACACACACACACACACACAGTGTGCACTCCCTGGTCATCAAGACTTGCTTGAGACAAGGTTTGGGGCAAAGTTCTGAAGCTGGAAGTGTTGTACAGCCTGGCTTTGTAGATACACATTAATGACATCATATTTGCAGGGGGGCCAGGGATGACTGCAATTCAAAATGAAAAAAAAGAAGAAAGCAAACAGGACAGGCAAGCAAAGGAAAGGCAGGACTACAAAGGAGTATCTGAAGCACTGGCAGTGTTTTTACAGCTTGATTACATTTCGTAGACGCCTTGACCACAATTCACGGACAAAATACAAAACGGTTTAAAAGCCACGGAAGTCCCACGGCAGTGGAGTCCAGATCTACGTCGTTTCAGGAACAGTTCCGAGCCAGAAGATAAAACAGGGGCAAGCTCATCCAGCTCAACTCCGCTAATGGCATCAATGGACACAGAAAGGATGGATCAGAGCAAGTCACAGATCTGGTTTCACTCACCCCTTTTATACAAAATACATGTGAGAATAGTCTGGCATTAAGTGCCCTCGGGGAGTGTGTATGTTCAGCATTCAAACCACGAGAACAGCTCTTTCTGTGTAACCATGCCCCCATGTGGTTACCAAAGGGTACTGCTGTACACACTCTCTTGTCCCTAGTTATGTAGGATTTTTGGGATCTACAAGGACTGGCAAGGAAAACAGGGACAGAGGCACTCTGGCAGAATTCCCTTGGCCCCTGGAAATGTGCAGAGTGCCTGCTAACTACCACAGCCTTCCCTTTCCATACACGCATATGCATTATAATCCACGTCCTAGGAAGTCCAGGTCTCGGGGAGCAGATTCTTTGAAAGTCCCCTCCTGAAGAGAGCACAGAAAAGACGGGATGTGGCGAGGTCTTGAGGATCAGAGGGACAGCACTGTTGGGAACACAGCGGCACCTGTCAGAAAAATATAAAAAGACAGCAATGTGTGTACCATGGAACGGCAGCCGGCAACCACCTAGCTCTAAACAACCTGTTGATAGGATCCATGTCCCAGCATCATAAAGAAGACTCTGGACACTGGGAAACCAAAGGTGGCAGGGTTTCCTGGAGGAAAGGTCAGGGATTCAAGGGATCCACATCTTGAACCAATTAGTGCGATAAACCTTTCAGGAATGCTATTTGCACTTGGTGCCCGTGCAGCACTGAAATCATCCTCCATATACCGTATTTTTCGTTCTATAGGACGCACCTGACCATAGGACACACCTTGTTTTAGAAGGGGAGAAAAAGGGGAAAAAAATTCTCCCCCTCTGCTCAGCGCCCCTTCAGCGAAGCGGCAGGAGAAACGGAGCCCCTTCCATTTCTCCTCCCGCTTGGCTGAAGGGGCGCTGCGCAGCTCTCCCTCTCTGCTGAAGCCGGGAGAGTCTTGCTCTTCTGGCTTCAGCAAAAGGAACCCGAAGCCTTCGGAGCGCAGCGCGAGTTCCCGCTGCGCTCCAAAGACTTCAGGCAGCTATCCCTGAAGCCTGGAGAGCGAAAGCAACGCAAAGCCTCCGGAGCGCGGAGGGAGCGCTCCCTCTGCGCTTCGGAGGCTTCACGTTGCTATCGCTGAAGCCAAGGAGCCTGCATTCGCTCCATAGGACACACACACATTTCCCCTTAATTTTTGGAGGGGGGAAGTGCGTCCTATAGAGCGAAAAATACGGTACATAAGATGCTTAAGTACATAAATAGTACATAAAAAAGTACATAAATACATAAGATACATAAGACTTAAGTCTCCTCCGCATATCCTATCTGCAAAACTTAACAGTTTTAAAACACAGACGTGCTTTCACCTATGCAAGATTGAACGTACTGCCGCCGGCCGTATTTGAGGGTCGTTTCCATCATATTCCACTTGGAAAACGATTACTGTACTTTTCCATGTATAAGACGAGCTTTTTTTTACTCTAAAAGCATGTTTAAAAACTTGGGTCATCTTATACATGGGTAGTGCGTGGGGGACGGGTAATTGGTTGCAGCCACGAGCAGAGCTTTTCAGCGGCGATTTTGTGGGTAATTGGTGGCTGAGTAAAATGCTGCTTACAATTTCTGCTGCTGCGTTTATTTAGTGGGTGATTGGCTGCTGCGGCAAGGGTTGCTGTGGATTGGCTGCCGCTTTGTCAACTGAGCGTGCGATTGCCGTCTGCTGCTGGTGAGCAGGCAGACACATGTTTGCTTCGGCGACATGAGCGATTATCAGCGTTTGCCAGTCGGGTTAGTGATTTTTTGCATTCCCCCAAAAGCTCAAAAACTCTGGGCAATCCTCCCCCAAAATAGGGGTAGTCTTATACACGGGGGCATGTTATACACGGAAAAATACAATATGTCCATGCGGAGACGGCAGTATCGAATCTGCAGCACATGTACTACTAGCTTGTTCTCTTTATAAAGATCTGCATGATGAGCTTATCGACCCTCTTCTATTATCTATACCAGGTCATTTATCTTACAGACCAACGTTACCAAGTGACAGCAAACGCAGCAAATTTTTTAACTGGAGCAATAAGAATAAGATCTACCATCTGACTAACCTGTTTAATGCCTAGAGTAAAGAAAGCCCACTCATTCACGTGTTTTACTTCTGGTCAAGGACAGCCATTAACTCTTTCATATGTATAGATGTAAATTCTTAGGATGTATTTTGTACAGCCAACCAATCTAGCTATATCTGTATTTTATTGCATTTGATTCCTTTGCTATGGCTTGCGGGTGACGCAAATAAAGATTCTATCTATCAATCGACATAAGATGCTGGGAATTCAAACCTTAACCAAATTCTGCTCATTGCCTGTAAGGTAAAGGTAAAGGGAGCCCTGACAATTAGGTCCAGTCGTGACCAACTCTGGGGTTGCGGCGCTCATCTCGCTTTATTGGCCAAGGGAGCCGGCGTACAGCTTCCGGGTCATGTGGCCAGCATGACTAAGCCGCTTCTGGCAAAATAGAGCAGCGCACAGAAATGCCGTTTACCTTCCCACCGGAGTGGTACCTATTGATCTACTTGCACTTTGACGTGCTTTTGAACTGCTAGGTTGGCAGGAGCAGGGACTGAGCAACGGGAGCTCACCCCATCGTGGGGATTTGAACCACTGACCTTCTGATCGGCAAGTCCTAGGCTCTGTGGTTTAACCCACAGCACCGCCCGCATCCCATTGCCTGTAGCGGCGTGAAAAAAGGAGATGAGGCATACAATTCTGAAGGTGCTGACCATCCAACTTTTATGTTGTGTGCATGTGTACAAAACGCAATAGGCAAGAACGACAGTTGCAAACACATAGATGGAAGTGGGCTCACATGTGGGCTCAGTTACCCTCAAGCACAGTCACACAGTGCTTGGTGGAAGACTGGGTCCTGGGATTATACAGGTGAAAACCCCCAAGAAAATGTTAAAGTTGTTTATGTATATAACAACAGCAGCTAGGATTCTTTGTGCGCAGAAATGGAAGGAAGAAGTCGTCCCCACTAAAGAAGAATGGATAAGTAAGATAATGGACTATGCAAAATTAACAGCAAAATTAAGAGGATCTAATGATGAGTGTTTTAAGAAAGAATGGATGCCTTTTCCGGATTACTTAAGAGAAATAGAATGAGTTCATGAGCAGAATTCAAGCAATGAGCCACAGAAGTAATTAGATTATAATATTGTGGTTACGATTTGATAGGGAGAAGCAGAAGGGGAGAAACAACAACTGCGTGGAAAATGGGATGGGAATTAAACAAAAATTAGAGGAAAGACGAAATTGTGGTTTGATTGTATGTGTTAAAAATGTTGAAACTTAATATAAATATAATTGGAAAGAAAGAAAGAAAACTGGGCCCTTACTCTTGGGGCTGCTTTGGCCATCAGGTTCAGGCACCTTCCAGTCCATCTTCCTCCCTTTCTCGTAAAGGCCCTTCAGCACTTTGCGGAACTCCTCGGGCTCCAAGCCCCCAGTGCTCAGCTCCACATATTTCCTGTACAGCTGGAGGGCAGTGCGTGCATCTTCAATACTGTCGTGAGTCTCCCCTTGGATCTTCAGATCTATGTGAAACAGAAAGAATCCAGCCGGTGGCTAATAATAATAATAATAATTTTTATTTATACCCCGCCCTCCCCAGCCAAGGCCAGGCTCAGGGCAGCTAACAAGCAATAATAAAAACAAGTTGAATGAATACAACTTAAAAA
This sequence comes from Podarcis siculus, assembly GCA_034642415.1. Classification (NCBI taxonomy): domain Eukaryota; kingdom Metazoa; phylum Chordata; class Lepidosauria; order Squamata; family Lacertidae; genus Podarcis; species Podarcis siculus. The sequence goes on along the minus strand of JAXCMG010000077.1, from coordinate 2,129,834 downwards.
CAAAATTAAAATACAACATTAAAAGATTGAAACATTAAAATATTAAAATGTAGTCTCATCACAGGAGGAGAAAGGAAAAGAAAAAAGAAAGAGGCGGAGGAATTCAAACTGACTCCAAGCCAAAGGCCAGGCGGAACAACTCTTTCTTACAGGCCCTGCAGAAAGAAATCGGATCCTGCAGGGCCCTGGTCTCATGAGGCAGAGCGTTCCACCAGGCCGGGGCCAGTGTTGAAAAAGCCCTGGCTCTGATTGAGGCTAATCTAACTTCCATAGGGCCTGGGACCTCTAGGGTGTTGCTATTTATGGACCGTAAGGTCCTCCGTGGGGCATACTGGGAGAGGCGGTCCCATAGGTATGAGGGTCCTAGGCCGTGAAGGGCTTTAAAGGTCAAAACCAGCACCTTAAATCTGACCCTGTACTCCACCGGGAGCCAGTGCAGCTGGAAAAGCACTGGGTGAATATGCTCCCATGGCAGAGACCCCGTGAGGAGCCTTGATGCAGCATTCTGCACCCGCTGGAGTTTCTGGGACAGCTTCAAGGGCAGCCCCGCGGAGAGCGAATTACAGTAGTCAAGCGACCAACTGCTTGATGCGGCCTTGCCTACTCCCACCGCAGCAGGAGAGGGGAAACACTTCTAACGGTTGCTGCTTAGGGCAAAGGATTTGCCCTTCTTCAGTCTATCAAATCTAGGAAACAGCATACCCAACCTTCAGGCCCTGGTATTGACCCAATCCCCTCCTCAGACCCTCCCCTCCTTGGAGCTCTGTCTGTTGATGTTCTCCAGTTCGGCTCTGCGGGCTCAAATTCTCAACTCTGAATTCTCAACTCCAGCACTAGGCTGGGGGCGTCAAGGACATTTCGATCCTCTTGACACAGATGCAAAGGGAATTCCTGTGCTCGAGGGAATCCTTGGCAGCAAGGTCAGGCTGGCTGGGAGACAGATAGGCACCGAATAAGGTCTGTACTGACCCAAAAAATACCAGGCAAGGAAGCGCAGCGAGATCATTCTCTTCCTGGGCATGTGGAACAGGTAGACGGTGTCAATCACCTGGTCCCTGGGAACCTGCAAGAAGAGGCGAGGTCCAGTTATGTTCTGGGAGCATAAGAGTCCTGAAGGCACTCAGCTAAACAGTCCTAGACTTACAAAAAATCCAGACAGAAGCATAACACTTGCTGCTTTTAAAAAGTTTTTTCTGTTTGTTTTTTGAAGTTTTATTCGAGTTCGGGATTTTTACATACAGTATATAATCTCCTTCCAATTTTAAATTTCCCTTACAATTATTTCCTTTCCCTCCCTCCCCACCCCATATCCACTGGAAGGGTTCAAAATATTATACTCAGCCACGGGCATAGCATCTTTAGTTTCCACCGGATGTCTTTTGTTTCAGTAGTTCTTATCCACTGAAGATAGGGGTACCATCTGTTCCTTATCGTGGTGGACTTGATGGTCCCATAAAAGTTTGCCAGATGAACGGCTTATTTTGGCACAAGCATTTACAGGCAACAATCTATTTCTGTGGTTTCTGAATCTCCCTACTGTCAAGAAAGCCTTTCCCCACTGATTTGTCTGCTAAGAAATCCCTGTACATTGTCAGCTCCTTCACATACAGAGGCCCAAACATGTATACATGAGGGACACATATGTCAAGGTTCAAAACGGAGGCAGTCACCATGATGTTGATGACCCGGAAGTCTTTTTGCAATCCATGACCCACAAACTTGACCCCGACATCGATGAGGAAGCGTAGTTTCAGGTAGGTGGATTTGAGGGTGGTGAGGTGTTTGGAGGAGATTTTGGCATCCAGATCCCCCGGCTTGATTCCCGAGTACTGAGTGAGGTAATCCACCACCTAAGAAAGGGCAAAGGAAGATGGAAAGGAAGAAAACATTGCATTCAATGCCAAGGCTTCTTTTAGTTCACAGAGAACGACAGCTCATTCTGTTCACCTGGAGTAGGGAAACATTTTTAATCTGTTGGCCATGTTCCCTTTCTGAGCAACGTCTTGGGACCACATGTCAGTGGTGGGTGGAGCAATACGTTGAGGCAAGCAGGAGATTTTGTCTGGCAAAAATACTCAAGGAGGGTGAGGGGTATGGCCTATGGAAAGTCAAAAGGGCCAGACAGAGAGGGCTAGAGGACCACATTCAGCCCCCAGAACCCCGTGTTAAAAAAAGGTAAAGGACCCCTGACAGTTAAGTCCAGTCGCAAATGACTCTGGGGTTGCGGCGCTCATCTCGCTTTACTGGCCGAGGGAGCTGACGTTTGTCCGCAGACAGTTTTTCCGGGTCATGTGGCCAACATGACTAAGCCGCTTCTGGCAAAACCAGAGCAGCGCACGGAAACGCTCTTTACCTTCCCGCTGGAGCGGTACCTATTTATCTACTTGCACTTTGACGGGCTTTCGAACTGCTAGGTTGGCAGCAGGAGGGACCGAGTAACAGGAGCTCACCGTATTGCGGGGATTCGAACTGCCGACCTTCCGATCGGCAAGCCCTAGACTCTGTGGTTTAGACCACAGCGCCACCCGTACCTCCCCGTGTTAGCCCATCCCAAACAGCTTTCTGCATGCCCATCCCTCACCATCCAGGACTGTGAGGACAAGGACTGGACTTCACAGCACAGCTACTGCCACGTGGAATGGGGATAACACTATCCTATCAAGGAAAGTTCTTGAGATGAAGAGAGCAGGGGACCAACTTGTCTAAAACCTCCTTAGTAGGAAGAGCCAGCATTAGCTCTGCAAGGTTTTCACAGAGAAAGCTGCCTACCTGTTCTTGCGTGGAAATGTAATCATCAATGAAGGGAACGCCCTCGTTGGGACCCTGCCCCCTCACACACGTAATCCTGGCCACCGACATCTGACTGGGCTTGATAGTGGATTTGGTCCCGTCACTGCGAAGCTCAGCTTCCTCCTATTGCGTATTTTCAAGGGGTGAACGAATTATGTTCTGTGTGGCCTCCTCACAAACAAGAGCTCCCATTGGCCCTTTGGAGAGGCCACTGTTCAAAGGCTCAAAGGCCTACAGGCGAGAGGTTCAGGAACCTTCCAGTCCTCCCAACCTGACCTCCCCCCTCTCCCCGCAACGCAATGCCTACCTCGTTGAGGGTGACAAATTCAGCATCCAGCCCCACCAGGTCTCCAACCTGGGGCATCTCATTCAGCATGAGCGGGATGAAAGTGGCGTGACACTTGCGCTGCTTACGGGCGAGCGAGGCCTCGGCGAGCAGCACACTGGCTTCGATAGGGTTCTTAACTGAAAGAGGGAAAGAAAATCCGAGATCAGCTGTTGTGCTCAGTTCCAGGGTGCCTTCTGAGATGGCAGTCTGAATGAAGAAAGCAGCCCAGGGGAGTCCCACAGGAGGCCTCGTAGGTACAAGCTTCTAATATACAGTGGTACCTCAGGTTACATACGCTTCAGGTTACATACACTTCAGGTTACAGACTCTGCTAACCCAGAAATAGTACCTCGGGTTAAGAACTTTGCTTCAGGATGAGAACAGAAATCGGGCTCCGGCAGCGCGGCAGCAGCAGGAGGCCCCATTAGCTAAACTGGTGCTTCAGGTTAAGAACAGTTTCAGGTTAAATACGGACCTCCAGAACGAATTAAGTACTTAACCTGAGGTACCACTCTACAGTTACAGTCATACCTTGGGTTACAGATGCTTCAGGTTGCGTGTTTTCGGGATATAGACACGCCGAAACCCGGAAGTACCAAAACGGGTTACTTCCGGGTTTCAGCGCTCACGCATGTGCAGAAGCACTAAATCACGCTTTGTGCATGCGCAGACGCACTGAATCGCAACCCACACATGCGCAGATGCGGCGCTGCGGGTTGCAGACGCTGCAGGTTGCGAACGTGGCTCTCGCACGGATCACGTTCGCAACCTGAGCGTCCACTGTATATCCAATTTCTCAAAAACAGTGTAATCAGCAAGAAAAAAAAAGGCTTGCTTATTCAAACCTATGTGAGGAAGACAGGGCCCAGAACAGTTTGAAAGAAAACACAGGGGCAATTCAGCTAGAGGGTTTCCAGTAATGAATCACAATACTTTACAAGTTCAGGATTTTCCTATTAAGATCGTATCCAGAGCACAGGTGTCCCAGCACTGAAGCGGATCACATCGATCCCTTGTGACACAGGAAACATGCCAAAACGGATCCGATGGTACGTAACCAAGCTCTGTCAAGCAGATCAAGTTTACATTCCAAATTATTCAAGATGCACGGACACTGTACAGCAGAAATGGCAAAAAACATTGGTGCCTGCGGAATAATCAGGACACTTGGGGCTGTGTAGCGAAGTGGTCCGTTTTACGCCACGGCCTGGGAGCTACACCAAGGTGCCAAAGTTTCACCCCAAAGCAGTGGTTTCTGGTCTGCATCAGAAACGCAGACAATCCTTTTCGTGATGTAGCGATGATCAGTCAGTTTCACTTCCTCTTGATTTCAACACAGTTCCTTGCAGAACCCACTCAGCTTTGCCCCCTTAATCTCTGTGGCATATGACTACCTCACAACAACCCATCCCTTGTGAACGAGGGGAGAGGTATTTTGCTTAGTGTTAAAGGGATGTCTCACTGGAATTTCCTACTTGGCATCAGTATTAGGCAAAACAGGGAGGGGACAGATGTGGAGGTCAAGATATGGGGGCGCAGGGGCTGTGAGGGAGGCTGACAACACAGGGCCTGTTTCAGCCACAAAACTATTTATCAACAGGGCAGAAACAACACTTTCCTCCCTGGTCAATGAAGATTCAAAAGCAATGGCTAAATTATGATATGAATACATCAAATATGTGAATAACGGATCAAAGATGAATAACCAAGTGGTGATGTAAGACACTGACTGCACGGGGAGGGAAAAAAAACAGGCACCGTATTTTTCGCTCTATAAGACGCACCAGACCATAAGACACACCTAGTTTTTGGAGGAGGAAAACAAAAAAATATTCTGAATCTCAGAAGCCAGAACAACAAAAGGGACCGCTGCGCAGCGAAAGCAGCAATCCCTCTTGCTGTTCTGGCTTCTGGGATAGCTGCGCAGCCTGCATTCACTCCATAAGACGCACACACATTTCCCCGTACTTTTTAGGAGGGAAAAAGTGAGTCTCATAGAGCAAAAAATACGGTATTTCCTGAGCCACACTGTGATGCCAAGCTTGCTACTGGAAAACAGGCAGAGCTATATCTAAGCAGCTCATTTAAGTATCAGCTCTCCACCAATGTTTGGAAGCAAGGCCTGACCGTATTGTTTTGTTATGTTGCTGAGCAATGCAATACCAGCACTGTCTGTCCATACTCCACCAACCATGGTTGGAAGGTGGAGCATTGGTTTAAGAACCCTAGCTGCCCCAGGGAATCTGCAGCAGGCCATGGTTGAACCTGGTTCTGCTGAGCCCCAGAGTAATATTCTCAAATTATTATTTTTTTGTTCCAGAGTCCAGCTCTTTCCATGTAGTCAAAGGCACACATGCACACACACTCACTGGTTAAATTGTACTTGGAGTGGAGGTTCCTCCGCACATAATAAAGGATGGCAGGCACCTTCCAGCTCATGTCAAATTGCACGGCCTCACACTGCAAATTCAAAAGCAAATAATAAATTAAAAAACAACAATGGGAGCATCATGCGCATTTGAGTTGTGTGTTCTTCTTCTTCTTCCTTATTGTATGTTCTTATCCATCAGAAAAATATGCAACTTCTCCATGGCAAAAAAACAGGATTCATTGGCATTATCTTAATGTACTTCTTAATGTTTCTTACACTGTGTAATTTTGCGCTAGAATGGGTCCCTGAGCTAGTTGTCTTGTAAATGGAGACATTTAAGAGGTGTTTAAAACAAGCTTTTAGCCCATGTAATTGGAGAAAGAGTTTGGAAAAGTACACGGACCATCTCGAAAAAGGCTCTGGGCTTCTGTTAGGGAATCTCCTATGTTCTGCATTGGGCTGGGGAATCTGTAACCCTCCATGAATGTTGATGACTGGGGCTGATGGGAGATGGAGTTCAACATCTGGAAGGCCACAGATTCCTGCCTTTTCCCGACAGACATTTCCCCCCTTCCCTGCAGAACCTCTGGGGCTGTTGCCTCCGCTCCACACCAAAAAAGTTCTGCAAAATGTGAGGTTCAGAAAAAGCGTGCAAAGTGAACTTGATGCAAAAAAAGAAGAAGCTTATTTACATACCTGTTACTTATAGAAATTGAGAGCACAGAGTATGAATCGCCTTGATCTCCTTACCTTATCCACAGGCTCAATGAGAAAGTCATTGAAAAGGTACCACTGTTGGTGTGTGACACCCTGTGCAAATGGAAGATGCAAGATTTGTGTCAATGGATTACCATTTTCACTTACAGATAATGAATGAATCAGAGTCACACAGCTACGACTGCCTATAGCCAAGGCAGCTCTGTGACAAATATGACAACAGAAAAACAAGGGGATTCTCCTAAGGCAGCCTTCCTTAATCTGATGCCCTCCAGATGTTCGAGTCTATAAATGTCATCATGCCAACATGGCTGATGGTCAGGAATTATGGGAGTTGTAGTCCAAAACATCTGGAGGGACCAGACATGGGAAGGCTGTAACACCACTGATAAGATATGAGAATTACAGATTGGTGAATGCAAAGTTCAGTGGGCTGTACTCTCTTCTGATTGGCTCACCTCCTTCCTTTGGTGGTAGGTCTCCCCCACTTTTATGTGCCCCACCAGGCTGCCCCCAGTCCGGGAGTCCAGAATGTGCACAATGGTTGCCATAAGGTCATAGACGTACGTTGACTCCTGGTCATCCAACACAGTCAGCTGCAAAGAGGAAGGAGAGTTCATCAACTGGCTAGATTTCTTTTCAGTTATTTTAAGCAGCAAGGCAAAACAAAACTGGCAAACACTGACACACTGTACGCCAGGCCTTTAAATTCTAACTCCAGGGATCCAGCCTTTCTGAAATCCTGTTTTCTTTTTAGCAATGTCAGCACAAACCAGGATGATGTTCCCCAGGCTAATGGACCACCTTGGGCGTTCATGGACTACCTTCGGCAGATTCTCTCACAGCATTTTAAAAATTAAATTTAAAAAAATTAAAATTATTTTTAAAAGGGGGGTGGAAAGAAAAGGATTATAATCACTTCCATATTAAATATTTTTATCAAACAAGCCTGGCTGAATCTGCTCACACTGATAGACAGACACATATTTGAAATGGGGGGACGGGGATATTTTGGAGGATGCTATTGGATCTGCATAATCCTGCTTTCCATTCCTCCTGCAGTATGGGCCTTTCCCTTCCTCTCTTACCCAGAGGGATCATTTCACCTGCTTTACAAAAGTATTCCCAACATATGAAGTGCTACCATGTCTACTTATCTCTGCGCTAAACCTAACTCCTTCACCCTTCCCTCATATGATTGAGGAGCTGAATCAAAACTTTAAAAGTTGAAGGCAGAACTTCTTAACTGCAAGAGCCACTTCACAGGTTGCAGGAGCCCACAGTAAACGTGTGCCTGGGAGCTTCCTGGTGTGTATTCTACTTCATATTTTCATTTACCCAGCCCTCCATTTACAATCTCTGCTGCTGCTGCATCAGCTGTTAGTCCCTGCCTTGAAAGATCACATGACAATTGTACAGGAAGGGGCCAAAACTGGCTCTACATTCTTCCATCCAACAATTAAAATAATTCTGTACCAAGGTAGCAAATGCCACGGCACACCTGGAGAGGCTGCCCTTTATTGTATCAAAGTGAGCACTGCACAGGATTCCTGAGAAAGCATTTAGAAACCAGGCACTATGGGGCGACTTTCTTGCCAGAAGTGATGACGTACTTCTGTGCTTTCATCCCAGTTGTAAACCTCCAGTTCCTTGTTCTTGGAGAGCTTCATCTTGATAGAATAAGGAATCCAGATGTTCTTCAGCTCTTCAATGGAGGTATAAGATTGCCCTCCCTCTGCCATTCCCACTTCGTTCCTGGAAGACAAGAAAACACACAAACAGGAGGATTCGTACAGTACAATGCAGTCTGAGCTTTTCTGCAAGTTGTTTATCATCATCAATCTTTATTATGGTCCAGAGACCCAACAAATCGTTACAAAGCAATGCACAAGTTGTTTATACAGAATTCTAGATAGCCTAAATATGATGTTCCACGTTTCCCAATCTGTACTGTCATTGTCATTTTACTGCTGCGATTTTCTGCTCTGTGCCCTTTCTGCAGCATAACATAGTATAGACAAAATGGAGCTAGATGTGATATCGCCTTTCACCCATTAAAAAAAATATATGGCTAAAGGAAGGGTAAGAACACAAGTAGTACTGAATTGGTAAAGGTAAAGGGACCCCTGACCATTAGGTCCAGTCGTGGCCGACTCTGGGGTTGTGGCGCTCATCTCGCTTTATTGGCCGAGGGAAGCGGGATGCAGCTTCCAGGTCATGTGGTCAGCATGACTAAGCCGCTTCTAGCAAACCAGAGCAGCGCACGGAAACGCCATTTACCTTCCCGCCGGAGCAGTACCTATTTATCTACTTGCACTTTGACGTGCTTTCGAACTGCTAGGTTGGCAGGAGCAGGGACAGAGCAACGGGAGCTCACCCTGTTGCGGGGATTCGAACCGCCGACCTTCTGATCGGCAAGTCCTAGGCTCTGTGGTTTATCCACAGTGCCACCCGTGTCCCTTGACTGAATTGGAGAGAACAAAAAAAAAGAGGCTTTTCTAGACAAAAAAAGAAGAGATTTTATTCTAGGAAGCACACCTAGATGATAAATGCTTACCATTCCCCAACAGGTATTTCTCTACTTTGGGGGAGTTCCAGACCACCTTTCTTCATCATCAACTTCTTAAAGGCATACTGAAAATAAAAGGTAAACTAGAAGTAGAAACATCTCTTTTCTATATATATTTTTAATGTCTCCAAAAATATTCCAAAACAATTATCACTGTATCCAATTTCTTCTTCAACACAAACTTTCTTCTTGACTTCCCACCCCTCCTTTCCTAATGTTTGTTTTTTACTTCTTTTTATTAGCTGTTTCACAACACATGTTTTATCTCAGCTTCCTTGTCGTTAGTTCTTTCAGTAATCCACTGCTTATATTTCAAAGATCTCAATAAACGTACAGTCAAATGCTGAGTGATTTCACTTAACGCAGAACCCTGACTACCTCCTCATGCCAGTTCCAGGAGCGAGTCAAGATGAGGGGCCAGGTGGAATGTTTAAAAAAAGGTAAAGGACCCCTGACAGTTAAGTCCAACCGCGAACGACTCTGGGGTTGTGGGGCTCATCTCGCTTTACTGGCCGAGGGAGCCAACGTTTGTCCGCAGACAGTTTTTCCGGGTCACGTGGCCAGCATGACTAAGCCGCTTCTGGCAAAACCAGAGCAGCGCACGGAAACGCCATTTACCTCCCCTTCGGAGTGGTACCTATTTATCTACTTGCAGTTTGACGTACTTTCGAACTGCTAGGTTGGCAGGAGCTGGGATCATACAACAGGAGCTCACCCCTTCATGGGGATTTGAACTGCCAACCTTCTGATCGGCAAGCCCAAGAGGCTCAGTGGTTTAGACCACAGCGCCACCCGCATCCCTAGGTAAAATGTTATACTGTGCCAAATAGAAGGTAGGTAAAAGGCAAAGGACCCCTGGATGGTTAAATCCAGTCAAAGGTAACATTGGGGTTGCGGCGCTCATCTCACTTTTCAGGCCACTGTTTGTCCACAGACAGCTTTCTGGGTTAAGTGGCCAGCATAACTAAACTGCTACTGGTTCAACGGAACACTGTGATGGAAGCCAGAGTGCACGGAAAAGCTGTTTACCTTTCCGCTGGAGCAGTACCTATTTATCTACTTGCACTGGTGTGCTTTCAAACTGCTAGGCTGGCAGGAGCTGGGACAGAGCAACGGGAGCTCACCCCGTCGTGGGGATTGGAACCGCTGACCTTCTGATCAGCAAACCCAAGAGGCTCAGTGGTTTAGACCACAGTGCCAACCCACTCACCGCGCACATCTGCCCTGCCTCCAAAACCTCTGGCCATTCACATGGGGTTTCACATCTGAACAAGGGCCCAAGAGGATATTCTCAGATTGTGAGGTCCATTTCCCAAATCTTATTTTGGAAACAGACAACCTTGACATGAGCTTGCATGTGCTGGATTGTCTGCACATACACCTTATTTGAACAACCAGTGAGGTTGGGAGTTGGCATTGCTGGTTGGCAGGGTCTGTGTGTTTGTGTGTGTGTGTGTGTGTACAGTGCACTCTTGCTCCTGCTCTGCCACAGTAGACAGGGAAGCAATCAAAGTATTGAGTGATCTGGTTTAAGGGTGCCCTCGAAAGGCAACTGAATGGAAACCGAAAAGAAAAAGAAAAAGGCACTCTCCTATACCTCTGCCTGCATCTTCCAGAATTCTGCCTCCTTGGAGCTGTTTACTTCACAGTTAATGACCAAAACATCAGGCAGGCAGCGGATGTTGCGGGTCTGGACCTTGAACAGCAGAGAGAAGATGTGCAATGTAAGGGCAAGTGACACAGATTCATGCTTGGTCCTACTGTTGCGGCTTTATTTTACAGCAGTGCTTCCCAAATATGGGCCTCCAGCTGTTGCTGGGACTACAACTCCCATCATCCCTGACCTGCTAGCTTGGGATGATGGGAGTTGTAGTCCAACAACAGCTGGAGACCCAAGTTTGAGAAACACTGTTTTTGCAGTCACAAGGAATGCAAATTGATCTAATAATCTCTTGCTTTTTAACAGATGGCACCACCAGAGGTTTCCTAAGATGCCGATGGCTGAAGTGAGCGGAGATGAAATCATATTTACCCCCTAGAATTTCTTGCCCCGTCTGCGGTATCAGCTTAAGAATTTAAACTTCCCAGTGTAAGGATGCTTTATCTGAGACCGTACTAGCTGGAGACCTGGAAACTGATAGAAACTTTGGGGTGGTCAGTTCTCTTATCAAGTGCCCTGCAGTGCTTGCGTTCTCAGGCCCATACTGGCTGATGCAGCCTTGCAAGACACATTAGATTCCCCTGTGTCAATGCTGCAGCCCTGGTCTACATAGTCCATTCACACTGGCTTGCTCTATGCAACTGTTCCCTCCCCACTTACCGTGGGCTGGTATTTCTCGCAGTTTTCGCACCAGGCTTGGGTGTTCTGTTCCAGGCAGATGCTTCGCTTTAAGATCTGAGCAAATTCATAATCCTTGATTTTATCTTAAAAGAAGGGAAGGAAAAAAGGAGGGGATTTTAATTTCCAAAAAGATCCAATCAAGAAGTACCATATTTTTCGCTCTATAGGACACACTTTTCCCCCTGCAAAAATGAAGGGGAAATGTGTGTGCATCCTATGGAGCGAATACAGGCTCCTTGGCTTCAGCAATAGCAACGCGAAGACTCCAAAGCACAGAGGGAGAGCTCCCCCCGCACTCCGGAGGCTCCGGGTTGCTTTCGCTGAAGCTGCCTGAAGCCCCCGGAGCGCAGGGAACTCCCGCTGCGTTCCGGGGGCTTCAGGCAGCTATCCGCAAGCCTTCAGAGTGCAGCAGGAGTTCCCGCTGTGCTCCGAAGGCTTGCGGATAGCTGCCTGAAGCCTGGAGAGTGAGAGGGGTCGGTGCACACCTATCACTCTTGCTCTCCAGACTTCGCTTCACTGGAGAGGCGCTGCACAGTTTTCCCTCTCTGCGCAGCACCCCTTCAGTGAAGCGGGAGGAGAAATGGAAGGGGCTCCATTTCTCCTCCCGCTTCGCTGAAGGGGCGCTGAGCAGAGAGGGGGAGAATCCCCCCCCCCCGTTCTCCCCCTCCTATTGTCCGGTGCGTCCTATAGAGCGAAAAATACAGTAAAACTTAACCAGAAGAACGCAGAAGAAAACCCTAACCCTGCACCATTCTACAGATGCTCCTATCCTATTTTGAGAACCCTAGCCAGTGCCTTTCCAGGCAAGTTGTTCCAGCCCCGTAAGCTTACAAGAACCAACTGAACGGCAACAAGCCCACACCTTCTGCCCCTGGTTTAAAGAATGAAACAATCCCCATTCCATTCAACTCTGTGCTTTTCCCACCCATGCACTCTCACCCCTTAAAAAGTCATACCGTTGCTCTCAGGGTAGGACAACGTAAAGAGGAGTGTGGACGATACTCGGACAGTCTCTTTGCCACAGCGGCACATGCTGCAGTTCTCCACTTCGCAGCTGAAAAGCTGCCCGATGACCGAGTCCCCTGAAGATCCAAAGTTGCTAGAAAAGACAAGGCGAGATCAGCAGAGTGCCGGGTTCAGTATTTAGGAGGGTGATGCTGAAACACCTCTGCCAGTGACTTCACAAGACAACAGCTTCCAAACATAGCTAAATTGGGATTGTTGGGCCCTAACCATTTTCAGCCCAATCTTAATCCCTAGCCGGAATTAAGATTGCTGGAAGAAATATCAACAACCTCAGATATGCAGGTGACACAACCTTGATGGCAGAAAGTGAGGAGGAATTAAAGAACCTTTTAATGAGGGTGAAAGAGGAGAGCGCAAAATATGGTCCGAAGCTCAACATCAAAAAACCGAAGATCATGGCCATTGGGCCCATCACCTCCTGGCAAATAGAAGGGGAAGAAATGGAGGCAGTGAGAGATTTTACTTTCTTGGGCTCCATGATCACTGCAGATGGTGACAGCAGCCACGAAATTAAAAGACGCCTGCTTCTTGGGAGAAAAGCAATGACAAACCTAGACAGCATCTTAAGAAGCAGAGACATCACCTTGCCAACAAAGGTCCGTATAGTTAAAGCTATGGTTTTCCCAGTAGTGATGTACGGAAGTGAGAGCTGGACCATAAAGAAGGCTGATCGCCGAAGAATTGATGCTTTTGAATTATGGTGCTGGAGCGCGCCTCAGGTTAAGAACGGTTTTGGGTTAAGAACGGACCTCCGGAACGAATTACAGGTACCACTGTAACCCAAACGTGAACCTTCTGCTTGTTTCTTTCGCACACAGAAGCTTCCAGAACCCTCTTGAATTAATTAGAATAGGAAAGATCTCTACACAGTAGTTTAAGTCAGCATAACCCAGGTACACCCTCTGCGCATGTGTGCCTTATTTCTGTCACAGGTAGTCATGGCCTTTTCTCTCACGCATGGTTGATGGGAAGGCTGGTTTGGGGAGGAAAGTAGGGGAACACCCTTCTTCCACTCGAACAGAATCGAAGGCTAGAGAGCCAACAGGAGGAATGAGAAGGAGACACAGCTTTTGTGTCTACTGGAAAGGAGATTTCTGCCAGCTGGGGGAGAAGGGGATCAAAAGCAGAGGATGATACATGGGGTAAACCTCATCAGGGTGCTCAGCCATGACTTTGGCTGTGCTCACCTGTATTAGGGCATTGCCTGTATCTGAGGTCAGAACAGGACAGACTGAAACAATTTGGAAATATACTTTAAACCAAGTTAGACCTAGGAGAAGAAGCAGAAGAAACAGGCACGCAGGTTCTCAAAGTTTCCAAGAGATTAAAAAAAGGGGACATGACCGTTACCTGCTGCCAATGCCCCGGTAAGCCTGAGGTCCCTCCTGCTCCTGAGTTTCCTGATGGAGCTGGGTCAGAATGAAGCGATTCCAGCTCTGAACCAAACGGCCTAGATTCACTTTCCCTGTAGCCTCGTCAGAGTCCGCCAAGATCAGCCCCAAAGCGGCTGCCTCCGGAATGGTGCGGAAGGCACGGAGGAAGTTGCTGCCCTGAAATGAAGGAAATGGCCATGAATTTTTAAAATAATAATAATAATTTATTATTTATACCCCGCCCATCTGGCTGGGCTTCCCCAGCAACTCTGGGCAGCTTCCAAAAAAATATTAAAATACTGTAATACATCAAACATTAAAAGCTTCCCTAAATAGGGCTGCCTTCAGATGTCTTCTAAAAGTCTGGTAGTTGTTGGTCTCTTTGACATCTGGTGGGAGGTCGTTCCACAGGGCAGGCGACACTACCGAGAAGGCCCTCTGCCTGGTTCCCTGTAACTTGGCTTCTCGCAGTGAGGGAACCGCCAGAAGGCCCTCAGTGCTGGACCTCAGTGTCCGGGTAGAACGATGTGGGTGGAGACGCTCCTTCAGATATACTGGACCGAGGCCGTTTAGGGCTTTAAAGGTCAGCACCAACACTTTGAATTGTGCTCGGAAACGTACTGGGAGCCAATGTAGGTCTTTCAAGACTGGTGTTATATGGTCTCGGCGGCCGCTCCCAGACACCAGTCTGGCTGCCGCGTTCTGGATTAGTTGTAGTTTCCGGGTCACCTTCAAAGGTAGCCCCACATAGAGCGCATTGCAGTAGTCCAAGCAGGAAATAACCAGAGCATGCACCATTCTGGCGAGACAGTCCGCAGGCAGATAGGGTCTCAGCCTGCGTACCAGATGAAGCTGGTAAACAGCTGCCCTGGACACGGATTTGACCTGTGCCTCCATGGACAGCTGTGAGTCCAAAATGACTCCCAGGCTGCGCACCTGGTCCTTCAGGGGCACAGTTACCCCATTGAGGACGAGGGGATCCTCGACACCTGCCCGCCTTCTGTCCCCCAAATGGGCGTGCTCAAGCCCAACCAAAACCCTGAAGAACTGAGCTCCAAAGTGTTCTTCTATGCCTTCTCACAGGCACAATAGGCTTGGAACGAATGTGCACATGTGCACTCGCTCATGAACGTAAGAACAAAATGCAAGCTGGGCAAAGGAGGTGGGGTGAGTGTCAAGAGGAATAGTAGCTCACGGATAATAGTGGCAGGCAGCTGTGCTGTTCTGACAGCTGCCACAGGGCAGGAGGAGCATGACATGATGAGCTCAAAGGCCTAACACATGACCTCAGCCCAGGAGAAGTCATTGTAGTCTGTTTGGGGGAAAAGGCCTACTCATTTTTTTCTTTTGTTTCTATTCTTTGGTACCTTGGAAGTCAAACAGAATCTGTTCCGGAAGTCCATTCAACTTCCAAAATGTTCGGAGACCAAAGAGCAGCTTCTGGTTTTCGATCGTTTGGGAGCCGAAACGTATGAGTTCCAAGGCGTTTGGCAACCAAGGTACGACTGTAATCTCTTATTGAAAAGGTTTCAATTATAAAGAAATACTGATGCTACGCATGTGTCTTGGGTGAGCCTCAGCCCAGCATACCTGAAGGAATGCCTCCACCCCCATTGTTCAGCCCGGACACTGAGGTCCAGCTCAGAGGGCCTTCTGGCAGTTCCCTCACTGCGAGAAGTGAGGTTACAGAGAACCAGGCAGAGGGCCTTCTCGGTGGTGGCGCCCTCCCTGTGGAACACCCTCCCATCAGATGTCAAGGAAATAAACAACTATCTGAGTTTTAGAAGACAGTCCTGTTTAGGGAAGTTTTTTATGTTTGATGTTTTATCGTGTTTATAATATTCTGTTGGGAGCTGCCCAGAGTGGTTGGGGAAACCCAGCCAGATGGGCGGGGTATAAATAAATTATTATTATTAATATCATCATCATCATCATCATCATCATCAATGGCTCATCCCAGGACAGACAGCCCCTCCTTCCACCCACCTGTCTGCCCACATCTTTGCCAAGAAAAAAATACAGTGGTACCTCAGGTTACATACGCTTCAGGTTACATGCGCTTCAGGTTACAGACTCTGCTAACCCAGAAATAGTGCTTCAGGTTAAGAACTTTGCTTCAGGATGAGAACAGAAATCGTGCTCTGGCATTGCGGTGGCAGCAGGAGGCCCCATTAGCTAAAGTGGTGCTTCAGGTTAAGAACAGTTTCAGGTTAAGAACGGACCTCCGGAACGAATTAAGTACTTAACCTGAGTTACCACTGTATCTGACTTTTAGAAGACATCTGAAGGCAGCCCTGTTTAGGGAAGTTTTTTATGTTTTATGTTTTATCATGTTTTTAATATTCTGTAGGGAGCTGCCCAGAGTGGCTGGGGAAACCCAGCCAGATGGGCCGGGTATAAATAAATTATTATTATTATTATTAATATCATCATCATCATCAATGGCTCATCCCAGGACAGGCAGCCCCTCCTTCCACCCACCTGTCTGCCCACATCCTTAGCCAAGAAAAAAATACAGTAGTACCTCAGGTTACATACGCTTCAGGTTACAGACTCCGCTAACCCAGAAATAGTGCTTCAGGTTAAGAACTTTGCTTCAGGATGAGAACAGAAATCGTGCTCCGGCAGCATGGCAGCAGCAGGAGGCCCCATTAGCTAAAGTGGTGCTTCAGGTTAAGAACAGTTTCAGGTTAAGAACGGACCTCCAGAACGAATTAAGTACTTAACCCGAGCTACCACTGTAATGCTAATCGAGGCCTGTTTCAGTCTCATAGGCTTTCCAGCCTATGACTCCGAATAGACACCTCTACTCCAAATAGCATCCTGGGAAAGGTGGATGGATTCTGCACGGTGCCTTCCATTTGCCCATCTTTACCTGACAAGGGTCTCCTCTGGACAAATCCAGCATGTGGAAGAGGAAGCCCAGCTCACAGCTCAGGCAGAACTCTTTCTGGCACAAGTGGTTCTGGACCAGGCAGCGCACGGGCTCTAGGAAATACAGGACCTGAAGGAAGGACGATGGGTAGATGAGACCGAGGTTATCACAGGGAGGCGGAGGCAACGCATCACAGAGAAAGCAACTTTGCACCCACCTGGATCATGCAGTTGCAGTAGGAATTTGGAATATGGGGCTCTAGGCCGGCAAAGAGAGTCTTGTTGTAATGTTTGAAGTCAAAGTCCTCCAAGCCCAGCTTGGAGTATTTAATTGTGACCTACATCAGGAAAGAAAACATAATTGTACAGCAAGGATATTGTTTACACGGGAGCACACACTTATTCGACACGCCAACATGAGGAAGAGAACCACAGCCCAAGTGAAACTGTTCAAAGGCCCTTTGTTTCTGGAACACCTGCACCTCCGCAAGGTACCTGCACGAGCTTATCCGATTCTCTCGAGATCTTAATCTGCCCAGAAGCCGAGATCGCAATGTAGATTCTAGGGCTGTTCTCATGTGACTCAAACCCACGAATGGAGGTAACGCGAAAATCCCCATTCGCTTTTCTTGCTTCACAGATGGCAACATGAGGCAATCTGCCTCGCAAGGAACAGGGCTGTGCGCAAGACTTCTACCCGCCCTGGTCTGGCAAGCTTTCATTATGCAAGAGAGAGGACTGTTCTACCGTAGTCTAATTTATGCTGGGACGGAATGGGAATTTATAAGGCTGGCTTCAAAGTGCATGGCCCTTCGTGCTGCCCTCTGGTGCCCCTAGACAGCCAGTGTGGCGTAGTGGTTAAGAGTGGTAGTCTCGTAATCTGGGGAACCGGGTTCGCGTCTCCGCTCCTCCACATGCGGCTGCTGGGTGACCTTGGGCCAGTCACACTTCTCTGAAGTCTCTCGGCCTCACTCACCTCACAGAGTGTTTGTTGTGGGGGAGGAAGGGAAAGGGGAATGTTAGCCGCTTTGGGACTCCTTAGGGTATTGATAAAGCGGGATACCAAATCCAAACTCTTCTTCTTCTTCCTAGTCACTTTTCTTCCTGAAAACACTTTGCATCTCCCTCTGTAGATATGGGGCAGGCTTCAACTAAGGAGTCCTGTCAGCAAGAGACCACCAGAAAAACTTCTACTTGTACAACAGGGTTCCCCCCCCCCACTCACCTCATGTGCCCCACAAAATTGGCTCAATGGGGTCGGGAGAACCCCTGGAACAGAATGCAGGGGAAGAAGAGGGGGAATTGTTCTGTCTGGAAGCTGAAATGCTTGCCCTGACGAAAAGATCGACGTAGTACAATGCTGAATTCCTTCCATTATATATCAAATATACATTCGTTCATACCTTCCTCTGCAAAATATCCAACACCCTGGCAAGTGTTTAAACACAGACCTTCCTGTATTTCTTTGCCACCATGTAGATATGCGGTTCCTCTTCCCGTCCAATCGGGGATTCAGGGACCTGGCTGAAATTATCAAACTCATTGTCCAGCTCTTTCAGTCGATAGGGAATCTGAAAAAAACAGTGGGATGCCAATCAGAGCTTTTGCACCATAACCATTCCAATTTTTGACTTTCTAATATCAGAATGAGCTACCCTCAGATATCAGAAGAGAAGTAGGAGCATGTGAAAAATACCGCATGTACCCCGTTTGAACCTAAAACACATGAAGGAGCCTGGATAGCTCAGTTGGTAAGAGCGTGGTACCGATAATGCCAAGGTTGCAGGTTCAATCCTGCATTGCAGGGGGTTCAAGTGATCAGGGGTCAGCAAACTTTTGCAGCAGAGGTCCACTGTCCCTCAGACCTTGTGAAGGGGGCGGGCAGACTATATTTTGAAGGGAAAAAATGAACAAATTCCTATGCCCCACAAATAACCCAGAAATGTATTTTAAATAAAAGCACATATTCTGCTCATGTAAAAACACCAGGCAGGCCCCACAAATAACCCAGAGATGCATTTTAAATAAAAGGACACATTCTACTCATGTAAGAACACGCTGATTCCCAGACCGTCCGGATTTAGAAGGCGACTGGACCAGATCCGGCCCCCGGGCCTTAGTTTGCCTACCCATGGACTAGATCAGGCATCCCCAACTTGCAGCCCTCCAGATATTTTGGCCTACAATTCCCATGATCCCTAGCTAACAGGACCAGTGGTCAGGGATGATGGGAACTGTAGTCCAAAACATCTGGAGGGCCGAAGGTTGACGATGCCTGGACTAGATAATCCTCGGGGTCACTTCCAACTCTACAATTCTATGATCCTAAGGCTGCTACCTGGCTTTTTCTCACCATGTTGGCTCCAAAATGCACATCCATGTAAGTGACACACACAACACAACACAACACAACACAACACAACACAACACATGGAGCTGCCTCTCACCCTATGAGGCAGAAGCAGATAGGCAATCAAATTGTTAGCCGGCATCCACTTCTAAAGTAGCACAGTTCTAAAGCAGGATTTTAAATTTCAGGTTATGTAAGGTTATAGGATGTGCTGGTTCTTAAGCTAAGCTATAGCCAACAGGATCTACCTGTAAAGGCATCTACCTTCCTCAAAAAAACCCAAAAAATCAGCATATTCTGTGGCAATACAAATCTAAAGGAAACATATTTAGCATTCAGATGAAGAAATCTGTTCCCCAGCCACACCCTAAACCACAAGCCGTTCTGGAGTAAACAAGATCTTTAAAAATATACATAACCATCAAGCTATGGTTTTCCCAGTAGTGATGTATGGAAGTGAGAGCTGGACCATAAAGAAGGCTGATCGCCAAAGAATTGATGCTTTTGAATTATGGTGCTGCAGGAGACTCTTGAGAGTCCCATGGACTACAAGAAGATCAAACCTCTCCATTCTGAAGGAAATCAGCCCTGAGTACTCACTGGAAGGACAGATCCTGAAGCTGAGGCTCCAATACTTTGGCCACCTCATGAGAAGAGAAGACTCCCTGGAAAAGACCCTGATGTTGGGAAAGATGGAGGGCACAAGGAGAAGGGGACGACAGAGGGCGAGATGGTTGGATAGTGTTCTCAAAGCTACCAGCATGAGTTTGACCAAACTGCGGGAGGCAGCGGAAGACAGGAGTGCCTGGCGTGCTCTGGTCCATGGGGTCACGAAGAGTCGGACATGACTAAACAACAAATAACCATCACCCAAGAACTACAACTCTCAAAGTGTTCAACAGGTACAAAAGTGACAGATGGCCAACTAGCTACCTGGTTTCGGAGCTTGTTCCTGGGGTTTGGAGCATATCCAATGAAGCCAACTTTCTTCATGGCACGAAGGATCTCTGGGTCAACCGCTGGGGCTCGTCTACAAAACAAACGGTGGCTCAGACAATGCCCTCCAACCCCATTTGACAGTGTACTCCCCAAAGCAGCGAGGCAAGCTTCCCAAAGAGATGCAGCCATTTATTTGGGGAGCTGTGGGATCCCAGGGGCCGTGCCCAGATATTGTAAGAATTAAAAATCCCCTACCTCTATTACTGGATGCAATGTTACCAGACTCTGAAAGGAATGTTATGTCCCTCCCAGGATAAAGAGGACCCTTGACAATTAGGTCCAGTCGTGGCTGACTCTGGGGTTGCGGCGCTCATCTCGCTTTATTGGCTGAAGGAGCCGGCGTACAGCTTCCGGGTCATGTGGCCAGCATGACTAAGCCGCTTCTGGCAAACCAGAGCAGAGCACGGAAACGCCGTTTACCTTCCCGCCGGAGTGGTACCTATTTATCTACTTGCACTTTGACGTGCTTTCGAACTGCTAGGTGGGCAGGAGCTGGGACTGAGCAACGGGAGCTCACCCCGTTGCGGGGATTTGAACCGCCGACCTTCTGATCAGCAAGCCCTAGGCTCTGTGGTTTAACCCACAGCGCCACCGACATCCCTGACCCTTCCAGGATACCCAGAGTGAATTAAAATAATATTTAAAGAGGAGTAAATACAGAATAAGTGGGATGTGGGTGGCGCTGTGGTCTAAACCACAGAGCCATGAGCCCCGCAACCCCAGAGTCATCTGCGACTGGACCTAATGGTCAGAGGTCCTTATACCTTTTTAAATACAGAATAATATGCAACGTCTATACAGTGGGACCTTGGTTCCTGAACGTCTTAGTTGTCAAACAAACTGGCTCCTGAACACTGCAAACCCGGAAGGAAGTGTTCCGGTTTGCAAACTTTTTGGGAAGCTGAACGTCCAACGTGGCTTCTGCTTGAGTGCAGGCAGCTCCTGCAGCCAATCGGAAGCTGCGCCTTGGTTTTCGAATGGTTTCAGGAGTCGAATGGACACCCGGAATGGATTACGTTTGAGAACCAAGGTACCACTGTAATGGAAAAGAACAAAGGAATTAAATTACAGTCCGATATCAACAAAGAGCAGAATAGAAGAAAGGAAACCACCGAGAACTCTCAAACAAGAACCCAAGAAACCTTTTGCAGCCTGAGAACTTCCAGGGTCCACATGATGGTGGTGGGAGGGGCAAGCGGTAAAAGTGGGCAGAAAAACAAATGTGAATTTTACCTTTGTACAGAAGGCTAGTTTCTGCACACATTCCTCTCTATTGCCCATCCAGGCAAGAGGCACTATTAGAGCTCAAGGACACATTAAAAAGGTAAAGGGACCCCTGACCATTAGGTCCAGTCGTGGCCGACTCTGGGGTTGCGGCGCTCATCTTGCTTTACTGACCGAGGGAGCCGGCGTACAGCTTCCGAGTCATGTGGCCAGAATGACTAAGCCACTTCCGGCGAACCAGAGCAGTGCATGGAAACGCCATTTACCTTCCCGCCGGAGCGGTACCTATTTATCTACTTGCACTTTGACGTGCTTTCGAACTGCTAGGTTGGCAGGAGCAGGGACCGAGCAACGGGAGCTCATGTCACGGGGATTCGAACTGCCGACCTTCTGATTGGCAAGTCCTAGGCTCTGTGGTTTAACCCACAGCAAGGACACATTACATCCAGACAAACAAAACAACAAAAAACCACTTAAGGAGAGTACAGAGCCAGAAAGGAGTCTGGCCTGGGGAAAGTACTGAGGGCCAGACAGAGGCCCTCATTTGGCCCCCAGTTCTGAGGTTCCCCACCCCTACACCCTAAAGGTCTGTACTTCTCTTTAGATTTCCTATTCTAAAGAACTACCTGGGAGCAGGGGCAGAGTTAGAAACCGGCCAATCTGACAACAGGGACTCGGTGGTCAGCGGCACAGGTATAAGCGACAGAGGCATGAGATCCTGGTTCCAGTCAAGGTGGGGCAAGGTGTCCACAATGCAAGGCAAAGCGAAGTCAGTCTCCCGGGAGTAGGCATTGAAGGTGATCTCGGGCGAGTCAGTCCACAGGTGGACGCAGCCCTCGGAGTCTCCAAAAACCATGGCTTGTTTGCTGGCAGACACATCAAAGCTCATGATCAGCTGGCCCACGGTATTGACGTGGAAGATGTCGGCCGGATTGGCCAATCCGGTGGGTTCACAGAACTGACACTGACCTAGAAAGGAAGAGCAAATCACGAATTTTAATAGCCAAAAAGTGGAAAACGCAAGAATTACCAACTGTGGAAGATTGTCAGATGAAGATGATGGACTTTATGGAGCTAGCTGACTTTACCGGAAGGATCTGCGACCAGAAAGATGAGGAATATCAAGAAGATTGGAAGAAATTTAAAGACTATTTGAATAAATATTGTAATATTAAAAATTAGAAGTTACTTGAAAGTACCAAACAGGCTTAGGATTAAAGTAGTAGTTAAATACATGAGATTTAGAATGTTAAGAAAAGTTAAGAAATCTGATTATAATTGGAATATTGTTTTTGAATAATGATATTGGAAAACTGTTACATTCAGATACAAGGAAATTCAGATGGGAGGGACTAGAGGAAGTCAAATAATATGTTTATGAGATTGGAAGTTTAATTAATTAACTAATCTGTGTTGTTTATGTGTTTGCTGTTATATTTTCTGTTTTTATTCGTTTTACTAGTTTTATTTGTTTTTTATTTTTGTTTTACTTGTTTTACAGTATGTGCTATATTTGTATGAAACTTAATAAAAATTATTGGGGGAAAAGAAAAAAAAAGAAAGGAAGAGCAAATCAGAAGTGTGGTTTCTCTGCAGGTCTCTAATGCAAACTGTCCCGAGCTTGACTCGATTCTTCGCACTGTGGGCATCTCTTGAAGGTGGCTAGATTCAAACAGGACAGGACTCTGAAGTCCCAGCACATCCAAAGCAGAGGGTGAGGCCACATGGACTCTATGGTCTACCTACCTACCTGTCTGGGAGATGATGGCAAGGCGAGATGTGTACGTAGGAATGAACTTCAGAAAGAGAGGGTCAATGTGGACCTGCAGAGGTGTGATGGCTCGCAGCATGCGCAGGTCATACACCTTGAGGAAGCGATCACAGGCTAGGCCATTCATTCGGCTGGAGAAGCCACAGGTCACCAGCAGGTTGCCGTGGACATCAAAATCTGACAGACTACCGGAGTAGGCATCAAACTCATGTTCCACAGCAAAAGTGCGGAGATCACGCAAGGAAACCTAAGGGGGGAACAGAAGACACCCTAATATAGGGAGAACAAAGGAATAGAATAGCATCGAGTGTATTAACTGGGCATCTTTCTCTCTGTGTTCCTCCTGTAAAGTCAGAGACCTCCTTTGTACATCACTCAGGTCATGCACATGGCACAAATAAGCCACAGTATGACTTGTCATGTTGTGTGAAGCCAGAATGTGGTTTGTCACCTGCAAACACCAGTCCGTCTTACTTGGGGAATAAAAGCTGCTCCCCAAGTTCAAATACAGTGGTACCTTGGGTTAAGTACTTAATTCATTCCGGAGGTCCGTTCTTAACTTGAAACTCTTCTTAAGCTGAAGAACCACTTTAGCTAATGGGGCCTCCTGCTGCCGCCGCGCTGCCAGAACCCAATTTCTGTACTCATCCTGAAGCAAAGTTCTTAACCTGAAGCACTATTTCTAGGTTAGCGGAGTGTGTAACCTGAAGCGTATGTAACCTGAAGCGTATGTAACCCGAGGTACCACTGTATAACAATCAGACTCTGTGTGAAGTGTAACCTGTACAGATTCCTACTCATTTTAAAAAAAATGTTTAAAAATATTCCGAGCCCAAATTCACCCCGTCAAACCAATATATGTGGAAGGTTTGGCACTGGAATGTCATGCTTCATTTTTAAAGGGAAAAAGAACTGATTTTCATAAGGCACAAAGTCTCATTGTGTTACTGGAGTGCCTATAGCTCTCAAACATTTTTGTGGGGGGGCCAGTGATGATAAGATGCTCAGTGTTACCTTTCCTGATGTGTGGCCACAGAAGAAGAAACGGTTTGACTGTCTCATGATAGTGACCCCAGGTACTTCCACTGTGTACTAAAATAGAGATGTAAAAAGTGGGATTAAGATCTGGACAGAGGCAAAGCACACCACTATGAATATACAGATGCAACATTATTCAGGGGGAAAGGCTGGAACTGCCAAGTGGTGAATGGCTATTATTTCCCACCCAGCACCAAAGGAAGAAATAAGTTTATGTTTGCTTAAAAAACAAAACAACCTGAATGACAATATAAGGAAAAATAAAAATAATTCAGTGGCAATGCATTTGAATGGACATCTGTTTGTAAAAACAAAACATGGCATGCAGCCTTCTTCTATCATAAGATTAAGGATACAATAAAAAAAAAATGAGGTCCAGCTCTAAGAGCCTTCTAGCAGTTCCCTCACTGCAAGCAGTGAAGCTTCAGGGAACCAGGCAGAGGGCCTTCTTGGTCATGGCGCCCGCCCTGTGGAACGCCCTCTCATCAGATGTCAAAGAGATATACAATTACACGACTTTCTGAAGCCATCTGAAGGCAGTCCTGTATTGGGAATTTTTTAATGTTTGATGTCCAACTGTGTTTTTATATTACCGTATTTTTCGCTCTATAACACGCACCAGACCATAACACGCACATAGTTTTTAGAGGAGGAAAACAAGAAAAAAATATTCTAAACGAAATAGTGGATATATGATTTCTGTGGTTCATGCTGTGGCCACAGACATGTGATCTGGCAGTGAGTTTGGAGTAGCCCAATGCAAAAATCCAAAGGATCCATGTGGATCCATGCTTTGTAACCACGGAGGAGGGAAGGAAGGGGAACCATTGATCCTCTGCTCACGACTGCAGCAGATCCCCCCCCCGCCACCCGTAGGCATTCGCTCCATAACACGCACAGACATTTCCCCTTACTTTCTAGGAGGAAAAAAAATTAGTGTTATGGTGCAAAAAATACGGTATGTTGGAAGTTGCCCAGAATTGCTGGGCAACCCAATCAGATGGGTGAGGAATAAGTAACAAAATGTTGTTATTATTATAGCACTGCATACAAACAAGATCAAGAAATGTGTCCGTATCTTTCCATCCATCTGTTGATCCAGTACATCCAGATAAAACTATGGAAGGGTTCTACAATTTTTGTTAGAGAAAAAAACTTACATTACTTTCATACACACTATTATGCTGAGAAGCACCACTTTTAAAAAAATGATATTATTAGGGAAACCTATAGAAGTGTTGCAACATTTTTTTCCTGAAGAATTAAAAAAATGGGAAAGTTAATATCTTTTCATGAGGTCAGAAACAGGAATGTTGACATTTCACTTTCTGTTTGAACTTTCAAACTTTTGGCGGCAACCTGTTACTTTTATGTTAAATCAAAATTCTGGTGACAAAAACATTATGATGATGATTATATCTCCAAAGCATCTCTTTAGGTTGGGAGACAAAAATATTTTGGATTGGCTATAACAGGAGCCAAGCCTCCTTGGACACATCATCACAATGAGGAACAAGATCTCCTCCTGCCATTCTGCTCCAGTTAGGTAAAGGTAAAGAGACCCCTGACCATTAGGTCCAGTCGTGACCGACTCTGGGGTTGCAGCGCTCATCTCTCTTTAGTGGCCGAGGGAGCCGGCGCACAGCTTACGGGTCATGTGGCCACATGACTGAGCCGCTTCTGGCGAACCAGAGCAGCACACGGAAGCGCCGTTTGCCTTCCCGCCGGAGGGGTACCTATTTATCTACTTGCACTTTGACGTGCTTTCGAACTGCTAGGTTGGCAGGAGCAGGGACTGAGCAACGGGAGCTCAGCCCGTCGTGGGGATTCGAACCGCTGACCTTCTGATCGGCAAGTCCTAGGCTCAGTGGTTTAACCCACAGCGCCACCCGCGTCCCGCTGCTCCAGTTACAATTTGTTTAAGATTAAACCAGTTGTTTTGTTATCCGGTGGAGATTCCTGCTCAACTTTGTGTAAGATTAACATGACAAAACCTCAGCATCTTTGGTTCTGGGTAATCAGAATCAATGCAACACATTAGGGTCAAATATGTGAGAAGCGCGTGTTACCTTCTGGGTTTCTTGGACTGTATTGAGGTCTATCTCTATCACATGGCTGGTGAGCCCCCCAACAAGCAAGGTGCTGGGATCAGTCAGTAGTAGACTGTGCATGTCCTCACTCTCATCCATGCTAGAGGAGGAGAAAGAGGAACTGTGAGAACCAATGCTGACCTAGTATTTTCCATTCCGTCATTGCTACATGTGAGCTCACCAAGTAAATCAAAGTGACATCAGAATCTTGCATCATGAAACCTTTGGGGACCATTCCAGGAAAAAGGAGGTGGCTAAACTATATTGATGCAAATTTCCGACCTAGAAGTCCTCAAGCAACAATTTTTATAAAGGAAGCAGGAAATGCTACATTGAAGCATGTCCACATGCTTCATGAGGAATAACAGGATATGACATCAAAGCCCTCTTCTCAAGCTTGCCCTGGAATATACCAAATAATTAAAACCTGCAAATTGTGCACATCTCACACAGCTTCCCACACCAGATGTGTGACTGTAGGTACATGGCTTTCATAATATTCCTAAGGCTATAACTGGCATTCTTCCAAGTAAACTCTACACAGAGACCAAAGACTGGGCAGGGCCCAGAATGACTGTCTCACAGCTTTCCAAAAACGCTCAAACCACCACAACCCCAGCAGAAGGCACTTACAGGTAATCGAAGATTATAAGTCCCCCTCTGGACATGTATTTGAGGTTGTTTTTGGTCAGGAAGAGTACCCCGTTCTCTAGGCTCTGGATCTGTCGAATGTCATCACTACTATGCACCTGGAAGGAAGAGTATCGCTCCAGGGCTGGGCCGAAGAAAGAAGTGGCGTGACCCTGAAAAAGAGGGAGGCAACTCAAGTCACCCTCACATCAAATTTGACCTGTAACATATCCTGCATGTAGCCAGCTCATTTTAATATTTATGAGACCTTCTGGCTCCTTCATCTACCTCCCCACCACCACCACAGTTTACCTTCTCCGCTGAACAAGCCATATTTCTGTTAGCAGAGTCTGTAACCGGAAGCGTATGTAACCTGAAGCGTCTGTAACCCGAGGTACCACTGTACACTTAATTTAAAAATGAAAGCTAGAATTCTTGGCATTCTAAGCAGGAACCTACAAGAAAACAAGAATCTTATAGGTGTGTGTAGCCTTTCTCAATGGGGCTGAAATCAGCATGCAGGAGTTTCTAGAAGATCATATCATTAATCCCAACCCTCCTCATTGTATGATCCAATATACAGTGGTACCTCGGGTTACATACGCTTCAGGTTACACACTCCACTAAGCCAGAAATAGTGCTTCAGGTTAAGAACTTTGCTTCAGGATGAGAACAGAAATTGTGCTCTGGCCACGCAGCTGCAGCGGGAGGCCCCATTAGCTAAAGTGGTGCTTCAGGTTAAGAACAGTTTCAGGTAAAGTACAGACCTCCGGAACGAATTAAGTACTTAACCCGAGGTACCACTGTACTGTATAACTCTTCTGATCATCACTGACATGTAATGAGAATCCCTTACCCCATGGTTCCCAACCCAGAGCATTTCTTCATGCAGGTCAAAGTGTGAGAAGGAGACAGGAACGCCCACTTCAGAGACAACGGTGTGGAGCTCCGAGTACATGCCCTCCATGATATGCACTGAGTCAGGCACAGGGATGCCCTCCAATGGCACCCCCTCTGGATCCAGCTCCACATTCTGTAGTAGGCTAGCATTGAGGTGCGGATCCAGAGCAGGATGCAGGGCAGGTACATACTCTGCGAGGGCTGGGTCGAGACCTTCAAAATTCATGGCGGAGGTTTACCTGTAAGGCAGAGAAAGGAATTCAAGAAGACAGAATCTTTCACTACCTGTGCAGAGCAAGCATGCTAGAGTAGTTAACACAATGCCTGCTATAAACACAATCTCTAATACAGACCAAAGCATAGGACAGTAACCGACAGACTGCAGCTTTCAAGATAAACATAAAGGTAAAGGTAAAGGACCCCTGACGGTTAAGTCCAGTCGCGAACGACTCTGGGGTTGCGGCACTCATTTTGCTTTACTGGCCAAGGGAGGCGACGTTTGTCCACAGACAGTTTTTCCGGGTCATAATAATAATAATAATAATAATAATAATAATAATAATTTTTATTATATCCCGCCCTCTCCAGCCGAAGCCAGGCTCAGAGCAGCTAACAACAGTATAAGTAACACAGCATGACTAAGCCACTTCTGGTGAAACCAGAGCAGCGCACGGAAACGCTGTTTACCTTCCTGCCGGAGTGGTACCTATTTATCTACTTGCACTTTGACAGCAGGAGCTGGGACCAAACAATGGGAGCTCACCCCATTGCAGGGATTCAAACCACCGACCTTCTGATCGGCAAGCCCTAGGCTCAGTGGTTTACACCACAGCGCCCCATAAAAACTGCTCCAATGCAGCAATTCCTAAACTAGTTGCTGTAACTGCTAGTGTGCTGTGATAAATACAGTAATCTATTGCATCAACTGGGAACCAAAATATAAAATAAATAATAATAATAATACAGTGGTACCTCTGGATGCGAACAGGATCCATTCCAGAGCCCCGTTCACACCCTGAAGCAAACGTAACACGCGACTGTGCGTACACGGGTCGCGTTTTGCCGCTTCCGCGCATGCGCGTGACATCATTTTGAGCATCTGCGCATGCGGTGAAACCCGGAAGTAACACGCTCCGTAACTTCTGGGTCGCCACAGAGCGCAACCCGAAAATATTCATCCCGAAGCTACTTCAAGCCGAGGTATGACTGTAAGAATAACTATTTATTATTTCTACCCCGCCCATCTGGCTGGGTTTCCCCAGCCACTCTGGGTGGCTTCCAACAGCAGATTAAAAATACATTAAAACACCAGTCATTAAAAACTTTTCTAAACAGGGCTCCAGAGGAGGCTGCCTACTGCACCTCTGCATGACATTATTCTGGTCCTGCCTCCTTCCAAGCAGCCTTCGCAGGAGGTGGGTAATCTTCTGTATCTCTGTAGTGAGCGCAATTAAATTGTTCAATCACTCTCAGTGCAGAAATGTGGCAGAATTACTAGCTCTCAGAGGCTGCCCACTGCATCTCTCCATGAGTGACTACTCTGAATTTACCTCAGAAAGCATGCTCTGAACAGTAACTCACACAAACATACTGGGTGAAGATTGACAATGGTTACTTTTTCATACTACAAAGATAAGACTGTGCATGTATAACACCGGAGCGTGTGTTCAGTTTTAAGTCAGGGAGAAGGCAAGATTCAACAATCAGAAATCTACCCTAAAGGCTGTTTTCTCTAAACTGCCACAAGGCAAAGCGAAATTGGACGAGCGGCACCTGTTTCTTTGTCGACAAAAACTCCAGTCAGATAGGAAGAAATGTGCTACTGGCACTGCTGGCACCCACAGTTTGGCGGCCAACTTCTTTTTTAATAAACCTTGCTCCTGAACCTTCAAGCAGAAGCTTGGCTTGCCCTAATTAAACTGGCTAGGTGTTAATTCCTAACCTGGGGAGAAATGAATGGATAAATAATTCTGGAAACGACGATTTCAGGCTGCAAGTTAAAAGGCATGGGAGCAGGTTCATGTGAATAACTTGGCAACCTTACCCACAGGTTACCCCATGGGAAACCCAGCCAGATGGACGGGTTATAAATAACTACCAAACTTTTAGAAGACATCTAAAGGCAGCCCTGTTTAGGGAAGCTTTTAATGTTTAATAGGTTATTGTATTTTAGGGTTTTGTTGGAAGCCGCCCAGAGTGGCTGGGGAAACCCAGCCAGATGGACGGGGTATAAATAATAAATTATCATTTATTATTATTATCCTCATCAACATCCCTGATGTACACTAAAACTTCAGCTGGAAAGTTAGCCCACACTCATGGGTTGTACCTAGATCTAGGAAGAGTTGTGACAGTGGCCTCGTTACCACGTTTCGTTTCGGGAACTGCTGTTGTTTTTGCTGAGAGAAACAGAAAGGCAGCGAGGTGCAATGATGCAACTCCTGTGGGATTACGCAGAAGCAGCGCTTGCAGCCTGCAGTGCAAGGGAAGGCGAAAGCTGGAGCTGCCCACATCCTCGCTTCCAGCCAGAGACCCATAGCAAAGGTCAAAAGTTTAAAGCGCACCCCCAAGACAGGCTTGAAAAACTGGGACTGGGTCCCAAGGGCCAGGCGGTTACCCATAACCCTTTACGTCACAGGGGCCAACCACCCAGAATCCAGTGCGGGAGGAAGGGAAGTGAGACAATGGTAAATTACCCAGACCCTCCTAACCCATAATTTGGGGGTTGAGGGACAAATTAGTCAGACTTCTCTGCTTCTGAATAACCCCAACTCCCCCCCCCAGCCCATGCAAATTAGCCCAAGGTTCATTTTATGGAAGGGGTTACCCACAATCCTTTGCTCTTCCGGGTCCCCTTCCCTCCGCCGCTGCCTTTTCCCCACCGCCCTCTTCGCCGCCGCTATGGCAACGCCAGCCCTTCTCATTTCTCCCTCCGCTTCCGCTTCAGCCGCGGCGCCTCAAGCAGGGGAGGGGTGTGTGCCCTCGACCAATGGCGAGGCCGCCGTGGGGAGGGAACAACCAATCAGAGCGAAGTGGCGGCGGCCGCGCCTCCCTCGTCATTTACATGCATGACGCTGCGTGCGCAGGCGCGCTGGAGGGATGGCGCTGCGGAAGGGACAAAAAGAGTGGGGTTTTTCTTTTTGAACGGGTGTGAGTCAGTGAATTAAAGGGAAAAGGTTAGCTGTACCTGTGAACTCCGTGCCCCTCAGTTTTGCGTGGGGTGCATTTGGTGGGAATTGTACCTTTTTGTTTACTCCTATTAGTCATGAGCAAGGAAAAGCCAGGCTAGTTTATTTTCCCTGGCATGCAATGTCATATAGTATAAGCATGGCATGCAATGTCGTATAGGAAAAGCTATGGTTTTCCCAATAGTGATGTATGGAAGTGAAAGCTGGACCATAAAGAAGGCTGATCGCTGAAGAATTGATGCTTTTGAATTATGGTGCTGGAGGAGACTCTTGAGAGTCCCATGGACTGCAAGAAGAACAAACCAATCCATTCTGAAGGAAATCAGCCCTGAGTGCTCACTGGAAGGACAGATCCTGAAGCTGAGGCTCCAATACTTTGGCCACCTCGTGAGAAGAGAAGACTCCCTGGAAAAGACCCTGATGTTGGGAAAGATGGAGGGCACAAGGAGAAGGGGACGACAGAGGACGAGATGGTTGGATAGTGTTCTCAAAGCTACCAGCATGAGTTTGACCAGGCAGTGGAAAACAGAAGTGCCTGGCATGCTCTGGTCCATGGGGTCACAAAGAGTCGGACACGACTAAATGACTAAACAACAACAACAAGGAAAAGCCAGGCTAGTTTATTTTCCCTGGCATGCAATGTCAGGGGGAGGAGAAGCGTGTTGCTCCACCTGACTGGGATTTTGCTTGCCTGCAGCCATGCTACTTCATCCTATTTTTAAAAAAAAGTTCAAAAAGGAATTTAATCTCAGAAATAAATCGAACAGCTGTACTTTCCTGTCACAATGAATCAGTGCCTTGCCCAGCGTGCAAACCATGCAGCTTCCTTTTGCGCAATCCTGCGAGAAATAGCAGCAACTTTCCATGATCCAGTTGGTTTGGCTAGTTGCCCATATTAGGAGGGGCTGGAGACTGGCAGCGTGAGAAGAGCCCCAGGGCATCAGGTCAAATGCTCATCTATTCATCGCCGCCAACACCACCCTCCTCCTCTTCCTCCTCACAGTGGCCAACTCAATCCCTATGGGAAGAGCAGAGACAGGAAAAGGCCGTCTGCTGTTGTTGGACCCGTACGCCTCCTTCCAGCAACTCCTGCAACCCAGCTGGTGCCCAGCGTATTGCTCTGCTTTCCTTTGGAACGCATCAGCGAGGCGGGGTGGGGGGAGGTCTTGTTGTCTGGGAGGCCCAGGACCTCCATACTGTGATAGGAATTTTGAGGTCTTAGATATATGTCAAATGTTCATAAGCGTACCAACCAAACACGTACATAGATCAGCACAGGAAGACCGACCTGGAACCATTTTGATTTCCAAACTGTCCCAAACTGACCAAATGTTTTCTCTGCAAGGTCAAAGGAAAATGGAAAAGCCTCCCCATTGTCTTTTCCTTCACAAATCCTGTCTTAAGGGTATGTCTGTGTTTGAATAGGGTGTGAGCCTGTGACATGGCCCAGGAACTAAGTATTTATCATGACAAAAGACTGGCCAGGCTCCCCAGGCAGCCCAATCAAGTAACCTGCCAGACAGGAGATAAACAACAACAGGAGAAAAACAACATTCAAATTTCTGTTTTAAGACTGCCTTTTCTGTGATGTATGTATGATGTTTCTGGGGGTGGTCTTGATCTACAGGGTGGGAATTTCAAAAGTCTTTATAAGGCCTTGCGTGCCATTTTTCGGGGTTCCTCCTCCTCTCCTGCGGGTGAGGGGAGCACCCTGTTGCAACAGTTCAATAAAGATCAAGCTTACTAGCTGCTTTGCTTCTCAATATTCTCTGGTTGGCCTCTGTTATTCTCTCCTACCAATAGGGAACCTATGTAAGGACTCTATATGGGCTCTTGGATACCCCATGAGGGAAAAGGGCAATTTTTGTTTACAACAATACCCACTGCCCAGGCTTGCTCCCCGGTGAAGTCACTTTGGTGCTATTAATGCAGCAGTTAGACTTCACCCCTGGAGGGGCACTCCGTTGTCTCTCGAGACATGCCGACAAAAACATTGCCACTCACATCATCCTTGACCATTGGCTACGGAGGATGGGTGGTGACCCAAATTTGAAAAAACATTGCACCTAGTG
Organism: Podarcis siculus; assembly: GCA_034642415.1. NCBI lineage: Eukaryota > Metazoa > Chordata > Lepidosauria > Squamata > Lacertidae > Podarcis > Podarcis siculus. Next base: position 2,097,183 of record JAXCMG010000077.1, on the reverse strand, counting down.
CAGAAGCGGGCTTTAGTCTTTCAAATTTCAGTGGCGCCCTGTGCAAGGCCAAAATTCAGCATGCATTAAATGTATGGGGTTGTAGCCTGTTGTGTTCTACTCAAGAGTCGCCCCATTGAAATTAATGGACCTAAGGTAAAGGTACCCCTGACCGTTAGGTCCAGTCGCAGACGGCTGGGGTTGCGGCGCTCACTTCAGTCGGTCTGCTTGGAGTAAAACTATGTGACGCATAGTGTAGGCGTGACCTGAACTTCCTTGTGGATGATCAGACAAAAAAAGAGGCTTGCTTCACCTGAGGAAAAAAGTACTGAATGTACTTCAGCACAAGCAATTACAAACTGCTCCCTGATAAATGCCTTTAGGCCCACATTCTCCACTTTCCCAGTAAATCTGGGGTTAAGGGTGCATGTGCCAAGATTACAAACTGGGTTAGTAGTCCTGTATGGCAGCATTGCAAAAGCCTAGTGCCAGTGGTGATTAAGAATTGCCTCCAGATGTCTATGAAGAGAAGCTTTCAATGGGAATAGATAAGAGGACTACAGTGGTACCTCTGGTTACATACACTTCAGGTTACATACGCTTCAGGTTACAGACTCCGGTAACCCAGAAATAGTGCTTCAGGTTAAGAACTTTGCTTCAGGATGAGAACAGAAATCGTGCTCTGGCGACACGGCAGCAGCGGGAGGCCCCATTAGCTAAAGTGGTGCTTCAGGTTAAGAACAGTTTCAGGTTAAGAACGGACCTCCGAAACAAATTAAGTACTTAACCTGAGGTACCACTGTATTTCAGATTTTGGTGGTGAGAGGAAGAGATTATAGTGTGGTATAAGATCTGGCAACATCCAGTTTCTACTCTCGAATACATTCAGAGGGGAGCAGTGTATTTTTCAGGGCTTTAATTTTATTACTCTTTAATATATTCTACTGTTTGGACTTCTCCACACTTTTTGCCCTGCACTTTTTAGGCACAGGTCCGTACCCTCCAACATTTCTCTGATGAAAATAGGGACGTTCTAAGGAAAAGCAGGACATTCCGGGATCGTATCAGAAACCGGGACAGCTTCTATAAATCCAGGACTGTCCCTGAAAAATAGGGATACTTAGAGGGTCTGCTCCTGGATGCGTTCAGAGAAATAGCAATGTATTTTTCAGATATTTTATTTCATTATGGTTTTGTATGTTCCATAATATGTATGCATGATATGCACTTTTTAGGCATATCAGAAAGTGCTTTCCTGGTCCATGACTGAGCACTTCCCCCACCGCTTGCTTTCCCCAGGAGTACCCGATCTTTATCTCTAAATTGGTGCAAACAGCAATCCGGGTTTTCCGCAAATGGTCCTTTTCTCCGATTCAGCGGTGAAGAGTGGTTTTTCAAAGGGAAAATAGAGGAGGTAGAGGGTGGGGAAGTGCTCAGACTAACCAGGGAAACACAGACCTGTGCCTAGAAACATGGAATGGAAGTGAGTGTGGATCCTAGGTACGTATTTGAATCATAGAATCATAGAGTTGGAAGAGACCACAAGGGCCATCGAGTCCAACCCCCTGCCAAGCAGGAAACACCATCAGAGCACTCCTGACATATGGTTGTCAAGCCTCTGCTTAAAGACCTCCAAAGAAGGAGACTCCACTACACTCCTTGGCAGCAAATTCCACTGTCGAACAGCTCTTACTGTCAGGAAGTTCTTCCTAATGTTTAGGTGGAATCTTCTTTCCTGCAGTTTGAATCCATTGCTCCGTGTCCGCTTCTCTGGAGCAGCAGAAAACAACCTTTCTCCCTCCTCTATGTGACATCCTTTTATATATTTGAACATGGCTATCATATCACCCCTTAACCTCCTCTTCTCCAGGCTAAACATGCCCAGCTCCCTTAACCGTTCCTCATAAGGCATCGTTTCCAGGCCTTTGACCATTTTGGTTGCCCTCCTCTGGACACGTTCCAGTTTGTCAGTGTCCTTCTTGAACTGTGGTGCCCAGAACTGGACACATTAGCAACAGGATAGTCACACATACACAGCGAATACACAGAGGTGTGAGACTTTTCCTTTTCCTTTTTTCTAGTGAAAGCCTTTGTCATATTTTATGTGGAATAGAGGCCCATTCAGTATGAAGTGTAGTCACTTGTCACATGGAATCCAGCGAACTAGCTGGAGAAGTAGGCGTGTCCTCACACACTCAGAGGGAAGTTCCCCTCCAGCCCATCAAATATGACTTAAGACAAGCTAAGAACAGGGTTTTTGGATTTCCCACTCCTATTCAGCCACAAATGACTGATATGGTAATTTATCAAGGATGTGTGGTCAGCATGGCTACTAGTAACCTTTGTTTACTAATATTCCCTAGTGGTGTAGCTGTGATCAGGGGCGTAGGAAGGGGGGCGGTGGGGGCAGTCCGCCCCGGTTGTCATCCCTAAGGGGGTAGGTGACAAAATCCCCCTGGGTGGATCGCTGCCACGCCAATCGCCCCCGGGCAGATCAACCCGCCCCCGGGTGCACGACATGTGCACCACTCCGGGTGCCCAGCTGTGCCACTGGCTGCAATAGCCTGTGTTAGCAACCAAAACAGACTTTTGTGGCCCCTTTAAAGATGCGCCCCCACAAGGGTGTTCAATGCCTCTGTGGGTTGCACAAACCTGACTTTGTCATGTATGCTTTTGTGCCCTTTTGTCCGTACATGAATTGCTTTTGTGCCTCCAAGTCTCTCCCCCCCCTTCTCCCAAATTTATCTTGGTGTTTTCAATGATATTCTGAAATCAGAATCAATAACTCAAAGGCTGTTAAGGGGCAAGTGGCCTGCAGACAGTACTTGAAATTAGCTGGGCACGTTTTGCGATTGGTGTGAGTCCAACTGCAACAACATGGAGATCTCTAGATGCTAGGTTGGCGACTGGGGAAAGGAAATTGTCACTAAGAGAAGGATCTGAAATATTTTCTTTGAAGCCAGAGTTAGGTTTATTCTGGATTGTTTTATTTGATGCTTTAATGTGTTGTAAACAGCTTTGAGATTTGTTCTTTAAAATATTAAGTGGTATAAAGGTATAGGGACCCCTGACCATTAGGTCCAGTCGTGACCGACTCTCGGGTTGCGGTGCTCATCTCGCTTTATTGGCCAAGGGAGCCGGTGTTTGTCCACATACAGCTTCCGGGTCATGTGGCCAGCATGACTACACCGCTTCTGGCGAACCAGAGCAGCACACGGAAATGCCGTTTACCTTCTCGCTGGAGCGGTACCTATTTATCTACTTGCCATTTGTGCTTTCGAACTGCTAGGTTGGCAGGAGCTGGGACCGAACAACGGGAGCTCAGCCCGTTGCGGGGATTTGAACCGCCGACCTTCAGATCGGCCTGTCCTAGGCTCTGTGGTTTAACCCACAGCGCCACCCGCGTCCCTATTAAGTGGTACAGAAGTGGAAATAATTAATAATAATAATAATAATAATAATAATAATAATAATAGACATTCCCTTGTGGTGATCACAGCCCAAGTTTAAGATGCCATCTGGCAATTAGATGATATATCTGAGTTTCTAATTGCCTGAAGGTAAAGAAAAGGAGGACTCGGGAGATGAACTGCCATTCCTGAAACTACCCCAAAGCATGCTCCCCTAGCCCAAACCTCAGTTTTTGCGCAAACAACTCTTTCAGTGATAAAAATATATATTTGTGGCACACAACAGAGTAGTTCAGCCTGATGGCTATACCCTCACTGGCAGCAAAGTATCCTGCCCCAGAGATAACTAGCAGCCCACTGAGGCACACCTCACCACAGGGCAAAGCATGGCCAGGCAGGAGGAGACGTCTCTGATCCAGCCTCTACATAGAAAACCACAGAGCACCTTGGAGATAGTTGTAAATAGGACCATCTGTGTAAAATGTATAAACGTTACGTTTCACACACAAGCACACATAGCCATGGCAGAACAGGAAGAACAAGCTATTGGGGCAGGGGAGGGATTTAAAGGGTGAGAAGGTGGATTTTCCCCCTGATTAATAGAAGGGGGAAATAAAATAGCCAAAGCCTTTGGGTATGTAATGCAGTATCTATAAATGTTACAGTAACATGTTTAAATGGAATCTCCCTCAGACATAGTAATACTACTGGCAGAATTCTGATCATATGGTTGCTCTCACTTTGTTTGGACGTATTATATAAGCTTCCACAGGACCAGAAACAATCACAGAAAGTTCAAAAGGAGGAGGAAGTTGTAGTGAAAAATTACTAGAACACTAAAAAATGGTTTAGTGGAAAACAGACAAATGAATGAATCTTGGTGATGGTGTAAGAAAATTTGGCAGGATATGACAACTTCTTTGATCACCAGTCTGACACCTTGCAGAAATATTAAATTTCTGGGCTAGGAATAAGATAGGGATTATTGCTGCACTGGACACTCCAGATAATTAGCTCACACAAGGACCCCAGGGAATGCTCTGTCTAGGAGTTGGCACAATGATTAATCTGGCCCTGCAGGATCAATGCCTCAACACCTTCCACATGCGATCCATCAGGAAAATTTTGGGTGTCATGTGGCAGGACAGAGTTTCAAACGATTGTGCTCTCCTATTTCCCAGCACGTTTGCGTTCCTGTCTCAACAATGTCTACGCTGGCTTGGTCATGTCCACAAAATGGAAAGTGGCAGTATCCCCAAGGAGCTGGCTTCAGGCACCAGGCCCCTTGGCAAACGAACTCTGCATTACAAAGGTGTTGCAAACATCCACTGTGCCATGTGGGTATCCCTTCCAGATGACCACAGTGCTTGGAGACTGGCAGTCAGGTCATGTATCCATAGCAGTGACCAAAGGAGGAATGCCAGCAGGGAGGAGTGCGGAGGGAGGAATGCAGCACAATCAGATTCCTTCATCCACCCCAGCTGCAACAAAACATGTCTCGCCTGCATTGGTCTCTACAGCCACAGCAGGCGCTGCAACCTCCCAACGGTTTGACATCACTCCCAAAGGCACACTCCTCCACATAGCTGTCAACCGTCCCTTATTTGGTGGGAAACTCCCTTATCCCAGCGCTGTGTCCTGCTGCTGTCCCTTATTGATGATGTCCCTTAAATTTCCCGGGTTTCATGCTCTCCCGGGCTCAGGAGGGAAGCAGCAGCTCAGGGTCCTTCACCTCCAGAGAGCGCGCACACGAGCTGCCGCGTCTCCGTCTCTCCCTTTTCCCCCTCAAGGGCACGTCGTGAGGAGACGGGTGGCAGCGGGCGGGCAGGCAGCCCCTCTCCTGCGAGACTTCTGCAGCGCTGCCAGAGGAAGCCGGAGGTGGCAGCAGCGGCTGAGGAGGTGGCCTGAGGGAGGAGGAAGAGGAGGAGATGGGGAGGGACGCAGAAGGGCGGCGCTTCAGCGGCCACGGCAGCGCTGCAACCGCCTCATGCCGGTCTCACGGGCGGCGTGGGTGAGAGTCTCTCTCCCTTCCTCTCTCTCGGGTGGGGAAGGGCCAATGGAACTCCTCGCGCCAGGATGACGGCAGACCCTACGTGCTGCTTAGCATACCCTTCAACCAGTGCAGCATCTTAATGTAGTGATTTCCCCCCTCTGCATCCCTTTTGTAACTCTTTCATAACTGCAAAAGCAGCATGGCTCCATCAGTGCCGGATTTATGTATAAGCTAAGCAAAATCCCTTATTTTGGCCGCTGATCCCTTATTTTCGAGGCTGCTGGTCCCTTATTTTCAAATCTGTAAGTTGACAGCTATGCTCCTCCTTCGTCTTCCAAGACAGACGGACGCCAACCAATATTGACGAACCTTAAAGGACAGTGCTTTTGCTCTACTTTTAAATTGTGAATCTGTTTGCCATCCTGGGCTCCTTTGCAAGGAAGGGTGGGAAAGGAATTTAACAACAGCAACACAGCCTCTTTATAAGAAAGCCAAAGGCAGGATAATTTTAAAAATATACCAATGAATGTGGCTGCATGCACTATAAAGTAGCAATGAAGTAGCATCTTTTCATTCAAGAAAAACATCAAGCAATTCAGAAGTGAACTTGTGGTTCCCCTCTTGGCTGCATTCAAAAATTAAACAAACACACCTGCAGGCTAGTTGCGACAATGGAAACTCCAGATGTGTCCATCATGCATGTCTTAGTGGAACAGATGCACCACACATCTGAATACATGCCTGTTTTAAAAGATCTGTGTTGGCTTTCTGTGATTCCCAGCACAATTTCAAGGTAATGAGATTTCTCCCCCATCCCTCCTCTTCTCCCACAAAGCCACAGCAAGCAGCTTCTTCCTCCTCAAACCTCCTCCCCCTCTGCATTCCATTGATAAAAAGCAAAACTGCAGACACAGGGAAGTTGTTGTAGTACCAACCTCATCTACCACATTTTACGAAGATTCCTGGAACTGATGTGTCCAGCTACCCAAGGAATGGCGCACAGGGAATGGGACGCAAACAAGGACACGTAGAAGATCCTCAAAGTGACTGACAATGAAATACAACAACAACAACCAGACTTTTATTGTTTTGTGGCATAGAGCAACTTTCCCCAATCTGCTGCCCTCTAGATGCCTTGGATTAGAACTCCCTTCATCCTCAGAAAGATGTAGTCCAAAACACCCGGAGGGCACCAGGTTGGCGAACGTTGGCATAGAAAGTAACAATGCTCTATCGCAACGTCCCAGTGTGCCAGCATGTATCTGGGTATACGGAATCAAAAGCAAGTATCCTCACACATTTTAACCCAGAAATACTACCTCGGGTTAAGAATTTTGCTTCAGGATGAGAACAGAAATCGTGCTCCTGCGGCGCAGCAGCAGTGGGAGGCCCCATTAGCTAAAGTGGTGCTTCAGGTTAAGAACAGTTTCAGGTTAAGAACGGACCTCTGGAATGAATTAAGTACTTAACCTGAGGTACCACTGTACTGAATTAGAGATGATGAAACTAAGATTGTGTTATGTATTGGGTTTAACACATTTTATGTAACAGGGCGCGTTCTAACCAATCGTAGAAGCGTTGGTAGATGAACGTTCTAATGGCAAGTAAGCGCATGCACTTCAACGGTCAACTGTCAACGGTCAGTTCATGCTCAGAATTATTAGTGTGTTGTCCAGTCAGTTTGGTTCCTGTGTTCCTATGAGTGAGCTGTTGTCACTGACGAATGTTGAATAAACTTAGTTGAGGAACTTATACTTTTTCCGAACATTTAACTTTGGCAACGAAGGTGGGATTGATGAGCTCCCGCCGGCTGCCAGAGGCCCAAGACCACACCGCAGTACCGCCATCTGCCGCCTCACAGTAAGCGCAACCTCACCGCCACACTGGACTCAGCAAATAGTCCCAGAAACGAAACTGCACCTGCCGCATCTTCGCAACCACCCACAATCGCACAAGCAGTTGACTGCTCCAGATCCGAGGATGGCTACCAGTCATAGTCGGCCGCCACCGGACTTCGATATGAGCCATCCTGCAGAATGGCCGCAGTGGCTCCACCGAATAAGGAGCTACGTCCGACTACAAGGCTTCACTAGGGAGGCAGACAAGGTGGATGTGCTACTGACGGTGCTGGGAAGTTCCGCCATCACTCTACTGGAAGGTCTTATGGCACCTAGGACATAGAGTCATGCACTTTCGATGAGCTGACACAGGCTATGACAAGACACCTCGCACCTCAGCCAACTAAGAACCACTGCCGCTACGACTTTGCGCACAGAGAGCAACAAGCGCAAGAGTCAGCGAGTGAAGACATCACAGCGCTCCGGGCAATTGTGATGTATTGTCAATTCGCTGACACTGAGGAACAACTTCTCGAAAGGATCATCAGTGGCGTGCGAGACAGCCATCTCCGCCGCAAGCTGCTGGCAAAAGACGACATCACGATAATGGAAACAATGAATATGGCCGCGGCAGCCCACTAGGCGGCCCATAGCCCACGTACCAAAAGGAGAACTCATCGCATCCAGTGAGACCAGTCGTCTTCCATAGATTCCCACAATGAGGGTGTCCACCGAGCTTTGGACGCATTCGACCGACACCACTGCTCCCAAGCTACGAGCACATCATCAAACCAGCGGTCATCTGACGCACCTCGAGGGACCTGCGCCAGCTGCGGAGAAAACCACGAGAGTCGGACGTGCAGGTTCGGGATGCCACATGTCGCCGCTGTGGGAAGACTGGGCACATTGGTCGAGTCTGACACTCCAAGACCTCCGGAGCACAACCCAAGCAACGTGTCCATGAGGCCTACATAGAGGAGGAGTTACAGTCCACCTCTCCAGCCAGGGTACTTCAATTTCCATCCCCGGGGTCCAATAAGCTTAGGGTACAACTCAAGATGGAGGGAACCCCGTGCACTATGGAGTTGGATACTGGCTCATCCTACTCCATAATATCTGTGGTGCGGGGGGCTCCAAGAGGGTTCTCCCCAGGGGACACTGTGTATGTCCGAAACTATGAGCCCAGACAGGGTTGGGTCCCTGGTGTCATTGCCCATTGTACAGTTCTGGTTTCCTACAAGGTAGGGTTGGAGGGGGGTATTGGTTTGGAAGACACCTCGACCAGATCAGAGCCAGGGCACCTCTGAACACAGAACTTCAAGCAGAACCAAAGGACAGAGAAATGGGTACTTTGGGAGATTCTGTGCCCAGGCCAGGGTGGGAACCAGACAGGTTGCCGGTGACTGAGTTACCCCAGCAGGGCGACATCAGGCCGGAATCCTCAGTGGCTCCATCGGGAGTGACCCCTTCGGATCCGGCCTCGCTGACCACCCCACTCAGACCGTGGGTACAGGAGGAACCTCCTGGGTCACCCATTTGGGCACAGGAACCGTGATGGTCCCAGTGGGAGCGGAAAAGGCCGGCACACCTTGATGACTATGTTTGTTCCTTTTGTTAGGAAGTTGGGGGAGAGGAGTGTTATGTATTGGGCTTAACACATTTTATGTTACAAGGTGCATTCTAACCAATCGTGGAAGCATTGGTAGACGAACCTTCTAATGGCAAGTAAGCACATGCACTTCAACTGTCAACGGTCAGTTCATGCTTGGGATTATTACTGTGTTGTCCAGTCAGTTTGGTTCTTGTGTTCCTACGAGTGAGCTGTTGTCACTGACAAATGTTGAATAAACTTAGTTGAGGAACTTATACTGCCTTGGGCTTCTGACTTTTTCCGAACATTTAATAGATTGGAATTGGCTGAGGTTGAAGCAGAGAAAGAAAAACAAAGTTGAAGCATCAAGGGCGGTTCACAGAATAAAATAAAAGGTAAAAACAAAAGTAAATAATTAAAACCCAAGCAACAAAACAGTAACACACACCCCCTTTACATTTCAAAGGCTGTAGGATATTAATCAGCCAAAGGCCTGGTTGAAGAGAATGTTTTCACCTGGCGCCTAAAAATATATAATGAAGGTGCCAGACGAACTTCCCTGGGAAGAGCATTCCACAAACAGGGAGCCACTACAGAAAAGACCCTGTTCTCGTGTTGCCACCCTCCGGACCTCTCAAGGAGGAGGCACACGAAGGCGGCCCCCAGATGAGGAACACAGTCTCGAACCCTTTACATGGGGAGAGTCTGGTCCTTGAGGCTCTTTTGTCATCAGGAATGCATCACTGGTGTGAGGGCGTGTGGGCAGTGTTCCTATTTTCCAGGGACAGTCCCGGATTTACAGACACTGTCCCAATTTCTGATTTGATCCTGGAATGTCCCGCTTTTCCTCAGTACATCCCTATTTTCATCCAAGAAATGTTGGAGGGTATGGTAGGACATCCGTATCTTCCTTGGAGAAATGTTGGAGGGTATGGAGTTATGCGACCCTCCCCGAGCCAAGGAGATAAGTAACTACAAAAACTTTAGAAGATATCTGAAGGAAGCCCTGTATAGGGAACTTTAAAAATCTTTAATGTTATATAACATTAATGATTTTAAAAGTTCCCTATACAGAGCTGCCTTCAGATATCTTCTAAAGCAGGCATAAGCAAACTCCAGCCCTCCAGATGTTTGGGACTACAATTCCCATCATCCCTGACCACTGGTCCTGCTAGCTAGGGATCATGGGAGTTGTAGTCCCAAACGTCTGGAGGGCCAGAGTTTGCCTATGCCTGTTCTAAAGTTTTTGTAATTACTTATCTCCTTGGCTGTTGGAAGCAACTCAGAGTGGCTGGGGCAAGCCAGTCAGATGGGTGGGGTATAAATAATAAAATTGTTGTTATTGTTATTGTTATGGAAAAGGGTGTCACACTATTTTCATCGGAGAAATGTTGGAGGGTATGCGTGTGGAACTGAACATTCCTCCCCATACACCGCTTTTCTGATACTGATCCCCACTCCTTTTGTCTTTGGCGGCTGTTTTTTTTTAAAAAAATAAAACCCAGAGACATTCAATTCAGTCACATATTTAACCACGGAGCTGCTGACCTTCCCAGTTTGACTTCCCTTTCTAACCATTAGAAAATAGGATTAATGGACTGGTTAATAAGAACAACAACATTCAAAGGGATGGATTTTTTTGGTGTATTACAAAGGAATTTCTTTAATACCAAAACGTTTTCCTTCCTGTCAAAAACCACCCCCAGTCAGAATGCAATATTAGCATAACAAAAGGCAGCACCTTTGCTCAGAGCCACTGTCCCAGCTACACACTTGTTTATTGCTCATAAACGAAACTTAGAATTTCCTTTACTTAGTAAACAACCTGCCCACCCATATTTGGCTCTCTGTTGGTTTTCCAGTTTTCTAAGATGAATGGAATTTCACTAATTTGAGTAGGCTCAGGGAATTCCAAATTTGTCTCATCACATCTCTATCCCTGCAATCAAGAAGACTGGTGTTTTATTGCAACACGCTTCTGGCAACACCAATAGTGCATTAGGTGTGGATTTATTCTGCTTTATTCATTGTCCTGCGATGGTTCCCCACTGTTGCCACATTTCTTGCTCTCTGGAGGAACAGTAAAATAGAAGCAGGGCAAGCCCCCACCCTGGTCAAACCTCTGTCCTGAACCCCGGGCCTACCTGGCAGGAAGTCCGTATGCCGTCCAGAATTCAAAGTCCAGGGGTCAATCCATACAAGCAAATTCCAAAGGTCTGGAAACACAGTCCAGGGTCAATCCAAGTAGCCAAGTCTGATACTGTCCAGAGTCGAACCCAGAGCACAGCCCCATAGAGGTTCAGGAGCATCGAAGTCAAGGCCCATCAACATGAGCAGTTGAGTAGACACAGCACCTCAGCTCTGCTTCCATTTTGTACTTTATGTGCTGATGGCAGCATCTGGGCTTGATGAGCCAGGTGAGCCTCACCTGTTCTGAGCCTACTCCAGCCAAGGGAACACACACCTCCTCCCAGAGCTAATGAGACTCACCTGGCCACCTAGGGAGCTGGACTGTGGGTTCTTGCCTGCCTCAGCCTCCTAGAGCAGGGATGTCCAACAGGTTGATTGCGATCTACTGGTAGATCCCCAGGAGGTTTTGGTAGATCGCAGGCTCCCTTTCCTTAGTGGTGGTAAAATAGAATCTGCCCCCCTTGTCCCGTCCTCCATTGTTGCATGATCTCCAGAACGTAAGATGGAGTTTTCGCAGTGAGGCTGGTTGTTTTCTTAGTGATCTTTTGGCGAGGGGTAGATCACTGCCAGTTTTTTATTCTGTGAGTAGATCGCAGTCTCTTAGGAGTTGGCCGTCCCTGTCCTAGAGCACCCCTCCCCACTGCTCCTACGCCTCAGAGCCCACCGTGTTCATGGAGACAGTGGCCCATCTGGCTCTGGTGATGGGTCCTGCTGCTCTGGTTTTTGTGCATTGACCCCCTATCCCCTCGCCATCCCCTGTGAGTACTTCCTTCCAAATCCCCTGCACATTAAGGAGCTCTGCCTTCCAAAATGGAAGATAACCACAAGCATTTCTCCACCCCCAACTGGTGAAGGTTTTGGTGGAAAGGCCTTTCACGCAAAGCTCTAATTAGCCAGGCATATAAAAGAAGGATAAAGCTTTTGTTATAAGAATGTTAAGGTCATATATAAAAACATTAAATGTTCATAACTTTATATATAAACCACATGTCTGAAACTCCACAGATTAGGTCCTGAACAAATTGACCTCAAATATTTCTCTGCAAGGTCAAAGTGGGAAACCTCCCCATTGTCTCTTTGTTCACAAATCCTGTCTTAAGGGCACATTCAAGATATGAACAGGGTGTGAGCCTGTAACCTGTGACCTAGATTCAGGAATTATGTAGTTATAATAACAAAAGAGTGGCCAAAACCCAGATGATGCAATCAGGTAACTTGCCAGACAGGAGATAAACAACGCACTCAGATTTCTGTTGTAGACTGCCTTTTTTGTGATGTAAGTATGATGTATCTGGGGGTTGGTCTTGGGCTACACCCCTTCTGTGATGTATGTATGATGTTTCTGGGGGTGGTATTGGACTCCAGGGCGGGCAATTTAAAATGTCTATATAAGGGCAGGCACACCTTTGTTCTGGCTCCTCCTCCTCTCACCTGCACATGGGGGAGCACCCTGTTGCAACAGTTAATATAGATCAGGCTTACTAGCTGCTTTGCTTCTCAATATTCTCTGGTTGGCCTCTGTTATTTTCTCCTACCGATAGAGAACCTACAAAAGGACTCTATATGGGCTCTTGGGTACCCCATAAGGGAAAAGGAGCAGTTTTTTTCTTATATCACTTTCTTCCTCAAAGATCCACTCGAGGCTAAAGACGAGGCAAAGGAGGAAGGTTGGGGGAAGGGTTTTATCCTATCTTAGTTCCACTATAGCACAAGAGTGTCCTTCCAGATAGAAGTACCTATTTCACAGAAGAAAAACGGGCAAAGTGCCAAACTCTACCTTCCACAAAAAGAGGCAAAACACCTACATCCCTTTCAAGAAATAAATAGAGCAAGGTGGAATCAGGGACCACCTTTTTTTAAAAAGGGACCCCTCCTTAACCAAACAACAACAACAAATCCAAATGAATTCCCAATTAAGAAAAATAGGAGGGACAGGGTGCCTTTATTTGGCTATTTATTTGGCGTCTTTAGTTTATTCATCTAAACCAGGGGTCGGCAACCCGCGGCTCCGGAGCCGCATGTGGCTCTTTTACACCTTTGCCGCGGCTCCAGGGCGGATACTAGCGAGGGGAGGAGGCGCATTGTGCGCCCCGACACTCCCCACTGTGGCGGGCGCTGTACTGGCTGTGACGTCGCATGGGGGCGGTGCGTGCGTTAGTCATGCACCATCCCGACGTCACCTTCCCGCCCACTGTCAGATCGCGGCTCCGGAGATATATTTGTTTTAAATGTCGCAATGGTTTTGCGGCTCCCATCCCAGTTTTTTTTTCTTCGGAAACGGGTCCAAGTGGCTCTTCTTGTCTTAAAGGTTGCAGACCCCTGATCTAAACATATGTCTATCCCTGTATTATTTTTTGAAAACCATTTATGGAATGAGACTAAAGCAAGAGTGCTCTCGCAGAGCAGACAATCTTACTTCTATATGCTGACATATTTTCTCATGTTTAAGTTTTAATGTCTTTCACTTCTCTGCCCTCTACCCTTCTCCTTTGTCAATGTTTCCATATCCTCCACAGACAATGGAAATAAGAAGGCTCTGAATTGCCTTACTTAGAAGAGGGGTTGGCAACCTCCAGCCCACAGGCCAAACCTGGCCTGGCAGAGAGCCAAAATTTGGCCCATGAGGCCATTTTCCCCAAACCTGCTGAGCACCTGACATCATATGGGACATCAGGTGTGGAGCAGATAGGATAGATGGGCTTTGCAACCAGGTTCCTAGTAGGCAACTTGACTGTGCAGTCAATCCCCACAGAAAGCTGCCACTGTAGGCATCAAGGCTGCTGGATTGACTATGCAACTGAGTTCCTCATGGGGATTCCAGCCACAAAGCTCATCCTAGCAGAAATCAGCTTCACCAGCCCTAGGCTCTGCACTTGAGAAGCATTGAGTGCAGGGCTTGCAAAGCGTTTTGCACAGTGCTTCCCAAATTCCTGACAGCATTTCCCAAGTGCTGAACACAAGGCTGGAAAACCCCTTGTGTCCTGTTTCCCAAGCACCCAACCGTCAGCTTAGGAAGCACTGCACAGGGGACTGGAACAGGTGGGCGAAACAACCCACCTAGCAATCATCTCATGCCATAATGACATCAGATGATGTCCACCCACCCATCTAGAAGCTTCCCCATCCCTGCCATAGAACAGAGGGGAACATCCAATGTACCACTAGGCTGCCTTTCTGTGCTTCCTTAAAAGGCAGTGGCTCTCTCTCTCTTTCCAAGATATATTGAGACAGCCGGTGCCCCTGGAATTTTGGCAGCCCAAGTCCAGTGCTTTTTTTTTTTTTTACAAAAAATTGTTTAGGGGTACTCTCATTTTGACTCAAGAAAATCATCATTTTATAGTTCAAATCAGGAAATATATATACAGTAAATGGACAAAAGTACAAAGATTCACAAAATCTTTGTGTATGTGTACCCCTGCATACCCCCAGAAAAAAGCACTGCCCAGGCCTAATTTATTTCTAGGGTGGGTTTGGTATTCCTGAGAACCACGATGCCACGGCATGCAATCCTTTTACACAGCTCCACTGGTATCAGGAGATTTGGGACAGGTGGGAAGAACTCACAAGGTATGTCCATGCTAGCATTTTTCCAGGTTATGGAAGAGATGCAATACTAAACTGAGGAGGATCCGTGAACCCAGGCCAGTTGATTTCAGTTGACTGACGATCTTTTGTTAAGGCTCATTGTGTTTTACAAGTTGAAACAGGCACCACTGAGCTCAAGGGCACTTACTTCAGATAAGCATCCATGGAATTGCAATCAAGGCACCTGGCTGATCAGGAATGTGAACCCAGGTCTCTTCAGCCAAAGTACAATTTCGCCTCCAGAATGTCAGCGTTTTTCAGGGTGGATTCAAGCACATACCATAAATTTAGGTTTGCACAAGTAAAATGGATCAGTATGTGCTCTCCTGCAACAAACCCACTTAAAAAAAAGAAGACTTTTTGCAGTTAGGAAAGTGATGGGGAAACCCAATAAAGAGTGGGGAATAAGCAATTGATTGACAGAAGACGTGTTACCTCCATGCAAGCAAATCAGGATAAATGCCGAGTGGTTTGCTTGCACAAAACATCCTGGTTTGCATGCACACAGCTTATGTGGAGGTTTATATGTTACGCCACCACCGTCTTCTCTTCCCCTCCTCGCAGACACACGCTTATGTTGTCAAACAAAGGGAGCACATGGGGAAAGCAAGAATGTGGCAATTGGCCGGTGGCAGTGAAATATGTCATGTGGATTTCAAAGCTGTGTGCTGTACCTTTCTGTGCAATGTGGGATTATTAGGAGGACAGGACATTCCCCTGGACAGTTTAGGTTTCAGTTAGGAATGGTCAGAATCTCCACTAGGCTGGCTGTGTGTTGGGCACACTGGACCTTGCAGTGAATCCCAGAGCAAGAAGAATCTCCAAATTGCCTTGCTCCAACCGGGGAGTCCAAAAGCAGAACTGGGGAGCTTACTGGGAAGGTACTTCACAGATCATTCCACACTACTCTGGCAAAGGCCTTTTCCCCCTAACACACATGTGAGCAAATGTGCCTTTTCGATTCATCTTGTAGCCAGAAAACCACAACAGCATTCTTTTTTCTTTCTTTTTCTGCAAATCTTTTTTGAGTTTTACCTTGCATATTTAAATTCAAACATTAAACATCATCATCATTTAGGATTCCCTGAAAACTTTGACTCCCCTCCACCCCTTCCATGGTTACCATTTTCAATCTTTTTTCAACTGCTTCGCTTATTTCCTCTATTTGTCTTAAATAATCCATTTTTACCTCATGTTATGGATGCTTCAGGTTACGTGCTATTGGGAAACCCGGAAGTGCCTGAACAGGTTACTTCCAGGTTTCACCGCTCACACATGCACAGAAATGCTAAATTGCGCTTTGCACATGCATAGGGGTGCCAAATAACACCAGTGCCTGCGCAGACGCTGCAATTCAGAATGCGAAAGCTGCGGGTTGCGGACATGCCTCCATCACAGATTACGTCACATTGTGCTCTCAGCACCTCCCGTCAAGCATCTACCAGGGAGAGTCATTGCATCCGCTGTAAACTGAATGCACACTCCGCCCAGAAAGAATCTATTTGCAACCCTCTCCTTTGAAAATAAGACGTTTTCTAAAGTTTTACGCGAAAGGGCCTTCAAAGTGTAACGGGTGGCTATTACGGTTATAGTATTTTTCCGCTGGAGCTCATCGGCATTGGCTCAGCTCCAGCTATGGTTTTCCCAGTAGTGATGTATGGAAGTGAGAGCTGGACCATAAAGAAGGCTGATTGCCGAAGAATTGATGCTTTTGAATTATGGTGCTGGAGGAGATTCTTGAGAGTCCCATGGACTGCAAGAAGATCAAACCTATCCATTCTGAAGGAAATCAGCCCTGAGTGCTCACTGGAAGGGCAGAGCGTGAAGCTGAGGCTCCAATACTTTGGCCACCTCATGAGAAGAGAAGACTCCCTGGAAAAGACCCTGATGTTGGGAAAGATGGAGGGCACAAGGAGAAGGGAACAACAGAGGACGAGATGGTTGGACAGTGTTCTCAAAGCTACCAGCATGAGTTTGACCAAACTGTGGGAGGCAGTGGATGACAGGAGTGCCTGGCGTGCTCTGGTCCATGGGGTCACGAAGAGTCGGACACGACTAAACCACTAAACAACAACCACAAATAGTATGACCTGGCTCATCTGGGTTTCGGGCATGGCATCGGGTGTGCAACTGTGAGCTCCATATCCTGTTGAAATGGACATGCATGGGCTTGTCTTTGGCATCTAGATGACAGTATGAAACTGGTTTTCTAAGAAAACCGAATG
Organism: Podarcis siculus; assembly: GCA_034642415.1. Taxonomy (NCBI): domain Eukaryota; kingdom Metazoa; phylum Chordata; class Lepidosauria; order Squamata; family Lacertidae; genus Podarcis; species Podarcis siculus. Next base: position 2,080,372 of record JAXCMG010000077.1, on the reverse strand, counting down.
CTTTTCAGCTGTAAACCGTTCCCTTGGGCCATCTCCCCCCCTGCTCTTCCCTTTTGTTTTGCTAACAGATCCCGGCTGCTTAAAGGGGAAGCCCCTACAGTGACATTCACAGAGATGAAGTAACCCTGTTTGTGGGTTTTTTTCTGCTAGGGTGTGGCAGTAGAGGAAAACGTAGAGGGAAAGCAAAAACCGGGTGGGAGGATGCTTTCCTGAGCTCTGTAACCTGCTTCATCACCTGCCTCCTTAATACCTGCCCAATCTCCTTATTAAACTCTTGTTAGGAAGCGGATTAGCCACAGGAAGCGCGGTCAGAGAAGCCTGACGAAAATGAAGAAGGAAGCAGTAATTGCTGCTCGTCTGTGGTCGGGAATGAAAATGTCAGGAGCCGGAGTCAGGTGTAGGTCAACAATATAAAAAAACACCCACCATTGTCAGTGAAGTTAACTCTTTATTATAATAATATAATAATAATTTATTATTTATACCCCGCCCATCTGGCTGAGTTTCCCCAGCCACTTTGGGCGGCTCCCAATCAAGTGTTAAAAACAATACAGCATTAAATATTAAAAACTTCCCTAAACAGGGCTGCCTTCAGATGTCTTTTAAAAAGAAGATAGCTGCTTATTTCCTTCACATCTGAAGGGAGGGTGTTCCACAGGGTGGGCGCCGCCACCAAGAAGGCCCTCTGTCTGGTTCCCTGTAACCTCACTTCTCGCAATGAGGGAACCGCCAGAAGGCCCTCGGCGCTGGATCTCAGTGTCCGGGCTGAACGATGGGGGTGGAGACGCTCCTTCAGGTATACAGGACCGAGGCCATTTAGGGCTTTCAAGGTCAGCACCAACACTTATTCAAAGAAACCAAAACAGTACAGGCTAGTGATCCCAGCAACTCTTCTCAGTAGGTCTTGCCCCAATGAGGCAGTTGCGAGGACTGACGGTCCCTGCTTTCCCCTCTTCACGGTTTTTTCCAAGCAATCGTCTGCATGAAACTACTATCTCCTTTTCATTTCTCTGCCTACCAGGGTGGGAAGGAGAGCTGGTCCCAGCAGGAGGTAGACTCCCTGGATTCTTCAACAGCCTGCCTCATCTGCACCTTCAGATTTCACTCTCAACAGTGGGTTATCTTTGTTGTGTAGGCTAATCAGGAAACTGACGCACAGCTTTACAAGCACAAACTTGGGGCAGCTGTTTCCAAAGGGCCAAATATTTAAAGGGCCAGTCTTTCCAGTTTGCTTCACGTTCAAGTTTGCTTCACATTCAAGTTCCAAGTTTGCTTCTCCCGTTATAAAATCTGGGCGTGGTAAGCTTTGGGGATGCCTTGCAGCTCTGAGAACATCGTAAGAGCTCTGGAATATCAGGCCTGTGTCCCATCTTGTCCAGCAACCTGTTCTCACATGAATTCATGAAGCCTGTAAGCAAGGCCTGTGCCAAAGAGAGCACTCTCCCCTCCAAAGGTTTCCAGCACCCTGGTATTCAGAAGCATGACTGCCTCTGACTCTAGATCCTAATCTAGAGGTGCATTTCATAATGCCCTAAAGGTAAAGGGACCCCTGACCGTTAGGTCCAGTCGTGGACGACTCTGGGGTTGCGGCGCTCATCTCGCTTTATTGGCCGAGGGAGCCGGCGTACAGCTTCCGGGTCATGTGGCCAGCATGACTAAGCCGCTTCTGGTGAACCAGAGCAGCGCACGGAAACGCCGTTTACCTTCCCGCCGGAGCGGTACCTATTTATCTACTTGCACTTTGACGTGCTTTCGAACTGCTAGGTTGGCAGGAGCAGGGACCGAACAACGGGAGCTCACCCCGTCGCGGGGATTCGAACCGCCGACCTTCTGATCGGCAAGTCCTAGGCTCAGTGGTTTAGACCACAGCGCCACCCGTGTCCCATAATGCCCTAAAGACCTGTAACTTCTGCGCCAACCACTTCAACAACACAAGTGCTAAATGCAGTTATTAAGGAAATAGGATCCTCGTCATTCATGCTCACATAGCACATTGGTGGTGCATTGAGAACCTTTGCTGCTCTGTGCACCCGGAACACTAGAGCGAACAATCTTTATTTAAAAGAGGCTTTTCATCTGAAACGAGAATTTCCTCCATCATTATGAATGTCGTATCAATGTTGCTGGATCAGTGATAACAGAGAAACTTCCCAGAACCCTTGGAAATTTCAGTGTGTCACACATGAATTCTGAGCTGTAGAACACAAAGCAAAGGGGGAAGCAGGCAAAGGTGATCTGTATTCTACTGCGGGTTTTTTGTTTTCTTTTGGAAGACCTTTCTTTCTCAACCAACTTTTTAAGTGGAATCATAGAATTGAAGACTTCGAACGGACCATGGGGAATTGTTGATTGATTGTAGCCTTTATCTGCATTGAATTGTTTTTGTAGATGAAGATGCTGTACATCTGCGGGTTGTTTTTTTTAAAAAAAATCTTGATGTTATTATCGTTAATTGCTTTGAGATGTTTCATAGGAAGCAATTCACAAATGATTTAATTAGATAAATCAGCATTCAGCAAGAGCAGGTATCCCGCTTGCTCAGACCAATAAGCAGACCCATTTGCAGGAATTAACAGCACAGGAGTTAACCAAGAGAGGGGCAGGCCTATTGCTACAAGGAGGCCTCATTGCCTGGTGTGCTCGGTCTTTCTGCAGCTGCTCCCTCGAGTCCATTGGTCCCCAGCTGTGGGTAGACTACAACTCCCATCATCCACAGCCAGCCTAATGGTCAAGGATGATGGGAGTTCTAGTCTACCCATTTCTGAGGAAGGTTGAAGACCATGGAGGAGTCTCGCCAGGGTGGCATACAGACTGAATCCCTGACAACCCTAATGTCACCTGTTCAAGACCCACAGAAGACTCAAGGCCTGAAAGGATAGCACCCCAAAACAATGCAATCCCCAGGCTGCTTTGCCCTTTCTGTTGCTTTCTCAGTGGATTGAGAAAGGCACTTGAAGGAAGTACAGTGGTACCTCAAGTTACATACGCTTCAGGTTGCAGACTCCGCTAACCCAGAAATAGTGCTTCAGGTTAAGAACTTTGCTTCAGGATGAGAACAGAAATCGTGCTCCGGCAGCATGGCAGCAGCAGGAGGCCCCATTAGCTAAAGTGGTGCTTCAGGTTAAGAACAGTTTCAGGTTAAGAACGGACCTCCAGAACGAATTAAGTACTTAACCCGAGCTACCACTGTAGTGCATTCCTACTGCAAAGAGGCCTTCTGCCTGGATGCAGTCAATGTCCTTAGTGAGTTTATCATACTCGCTTCAGTGTGTGACTCTCCCCAATCTGCTTTGCCTGCTGTTCCCCTAGCATTTGAGAGGCCAGTGGTGTGGGTGGACTAAGAATGGCAGAAATAACAATTATTATTATTATTTATATTGTTATTAATACCCTGCCCATCTGGCAGGGTTGCCTCAGTCACTCTGGACTGCTTCCAACACATATAAAAAACATGATAAAACATCAAACATTAGAAACTTCCCTAAACAGGGCTGACTTCAGATGTCTTCTAAAAGTTGTGTAGTTCTTTATCTCCTTGACATCTGATGGGAGGGTGTTCCCACAGGGCAGGTGCCACTACCAAGAAGGCCCTCTGCTTGGTTCCCTGTAATTTCACTTCTTGCAGTGAGGGAAGTGCCAAAAGGCCCTCAGAGGTGGACCTCAGTGTCCGGGCTGAACGTTGCTGGTGGAGACACAACACAACTTTCACTGGGGTCAGGTGAGTCTACTTCATGGGGGCTCATAGCATATGATTTGCCCAAGGCCTGGGAGGGTGGGGGAAATGGAGCCATCTGAAGTGCAAAATTACTTCAAAAAATAAATGCATCCCTCTGTCCTCCTGTTCCACCCACTCCCCAACAGTCATTCCAATGCCACTTCCATACTTATTATTCATTTGAAATATTTGTGGATATTTCCTGCCCTTTGGGTTTCCCCCACTATGCCTTGGGGCTCTCCCAGATATCATATACCTTTCTCTCTTTGTGTGGATATAGTCCGGTTTTGGTGACATAGGGACCGACATTCATCTCTGAACTAGAGGGAGTGATGATGCCACTCTCACCTTGAGCTTCTGACAATCTCCCTTCTAGCCTTGACTGCAGTAGAGGCTGATCCATTAGGGCACGTTGGGAGCTGCCCCATCAACCTTGGTTTGCTTCAGCCAGTCTCTTCCCGCCTGCCTTCTTGCTTAGAGAGTGGCCCTAGCTGTTATCTTCCTTCTCCTCTTCCATCTCAGTGTTGCCCTTGTTAAACTCAGCATCGAGGATGGCGACAAAACTAGAATGAGATGGCTCCACCCGACATTGGCTCTGACTCGAGTTATGGTTTGGGCTCCCTGTCTTCTGCCCTGTCTCCATGAACACCAGCCATCATCAGTTAGGCTGTTTCATCGTCTTCCTCACACGTCATTCACAGTCCCTTTTCTTCGCTGCTAGTATTTTTGTTTTAAGACTGCTTCCCGTAGGCTGGCTCCCAGTGATTCCCAAACATTGCTCTTCCACTGTAAGCTGAAAGCAGAACAGCAACTGGGTTTCTAGTTTCTACACCATTGGAAGTATTAAGCTTCTTTCATATCCCGTTATGTTCCTTGAGCATGGCAGAGGCAGGGAAGAGAAATGCTCAAGTCATCTGAGCAGCCATCTGATGACAAGCACACATGCACTATAATCTTTGTGATTAGTGTCATTGTATCACCCCATTTATTTATTTTTTTCCTATAATCAATTTCTTAGTCAGCTCTAAAATGCTTTTCCACCATGTGCGTGCATGTGTTAAAAAGCAAACTATACCCCCTTGAACGAAACACTAATTTTAAAAGATGATTTTTTAAACAAAACCTTGCCAGTGTTTTTAACCACCTTGCTAAAATGCTGGTGACTGGAAAGGAGTTTTAAAAATCATTTCAAAGTTAGCATTTATAGTTTTATAGCCTTTAGGTTGCATTTCACTAATACTCAACTAATTATCGTATCTATCTATCAATCTATCCAGCCAGCCAGCCAGCCAGCCAGCCAGCCAGAAAAGTGTTTAAATTAAAAGATAGATTAAAAACAACGACAGGGTGATAAAATAGCACCTGAAAAAATTATAGCAAAAATGTGCTGCACTGTAATATGTTCGTCCACCTAATCACTGTCTACCTTCAGGAGGAGGAGATTGTACTACTCTTCCATTCTTCTGAAAAGAATGGCAGACTTTATGTGGACTGAGAAACTATAGAAGAACCACCAGAAAAAGAGAGGATGACAATGACTGGATGATGGGAAAACGTACAGTAATTCCACACTTCGGGGGGAATTCAACATAGCGCTGAGTGGGGTATTTGTCTGTGTGGAACAAGGTTTCCTCATGCAATGAGACTTCTCCCCTGCATGCTCCTCATGCACCCCTTAAACCTGCTCTGACGATTCCCCTAGATTTAAGGGGCACACAGGGCCTATGGGGCAGGAGGAGGGGGGGGAAAGGCCTGTTGTATGAGCAGACCTCATTCCACACATGCAACAACTTAGTTAAATCCTGTCCTTTGCTTCCAGATGCCAATGAGTCATTGAGATATCACAAATGGCTTGTTGGCAGCAGGTTGGTTGTTTTTTAACTTACTGGATTTCCCCTCGGAAAGGGTAAATTTGGATTAAAGGGGAATAAAACACAGGCTGGCATTTTAATACCAAGGTCATTATGTGGACGCTGCAATGAATTTCCATGTGTGAGGGGCACAGGGCACTCATCCTGTCTGGAACCAATGTTGATCTGAGGAGGTTCGGAGTAATGAGAAGATTCTTAGGCTGTGTACACACTTTGAAAGATATTGTTTCCTTCAAAGAATCCTGGGGACTGACGTTTGTTAAGGGTTGCTGGGGATCATAAATGTGTGAGGAGGTGTCGACTACAATGCCCAGAATTTTTTAAGGGGATGAATGCACTTTGAAAGTACGGCATGCGTACACCACCTGAGAAAGAGGGAAAGATTGGAGAAGAAGAGGGCCGAGATACTGAAGAGACCCCAGAGAAGGTGTGGCTGCCATTTCCTAAATGCTACCTACTGACACCTTGCCAACAAAGGTCCGTATAGTTAAAGCTATGGTTTTCCCAGTAGTGATGTATGGAAGTGAGAGCTGGACCATAAAGAAGGCTGATCGCCAAAGAATTGATGTTTTTGAATTATGATGCTGGAGGAGATTCTTGAGAGTCCCATGGACTGCAAGAAGATCAAACCTATCCATTCTTAAGGAAAACAGCCCTGAGTGCTCACTGGAAGAACAGATCCTGAAGCTGAGGCTCCAATACTTTGGCCACCTCATGAGAAGAGAAGACTCCCTGGAAAGACCCTGATGTTGGGAAAGATGGAGGGCACAAGGAGAAGGGGACAACAGAGGATGAGATGGTTGGACAGTGTTCTCAAAGCTACCAGCATGAGTTTGACCAAACTGCGGGAAGCAGTGGAAGACAGAAGTGCTTGGCGTGCTCTGGTTCATGGGGTCACGAAGAGTCGGACACGACTAAATGACTAAACAACAACAACCTACTGACACTGGTCAAACGCAGAGCAGAGGGAGGTGGGGCAACATTTTCTTTCCCAATTCCACCCCATTATCAAGAAGGAATTAACTATGTCAGCTCCAAGGCCGTCATAGTTTCAGGCCCCGTTTCAGGAAGTGTCCGTGGATGAAGAAAGCCCTTGTTACAAGGAAACTTAGGATCCTGCAGAGAGAGAGAGGCTCACGTTATCCTAACTGCCATCGCCTGCCATCCCTTTTCGTTTGCTATCTCCATGCATCTTTTAATGTGTGCAATCTGTTGCCCAGAGGCTTTTTCAAAATGGGTGTTGTCCCATGTCGTGTAGCGTACATTACCAGGGAGGCAAGTTTCAATGCAGCCATTTGTATGTGTGTATGTGCGGTTTCACTACAGCACTTGTGAAAGTAACGCTGCGAGCTGACGGGGACTATGATGTCACAAATATTGCATCGATTCCTTCCCACACCTGTGGTTATGTCAGAGTGTTTTGAGGACAGGAAATTGAATGTTCTGATGGAAGACAAAAGCTGCCTTTTGTTCCATGGCGTCATTCAGCTTCCCAGAAGGGACATCCCAGAACGCAAAGCCACTTCAGTTCAGAAGTGGATCACATGCAGGAACAGTGATGACAAGGACATTCACTTATGTAACTGGTGCCAGCACGAGTCTGTGGCTGATCCAAAGTGCTAAATATCACATGGATTAAAAATCAAACAAAACAGATTGAAAGCAGATGCCTAATAGGTAAGGTCAGCATCTGGCAATTAAAATACAGTGGTACCTCCGGTTACATACGCTTCAGGTTACATACACTTCAGGTTACAGACTCCGCTAACCCAGAAATAGTGCTTCAGGTTAAGAACTTTGCTTCAGGATGAGAACAGAAATCGTGCTCCGGTGGCGTGGCGGCAACAGGAGGCCCCATTAGCTAAAGTGGTGCTTCAGGTTAAGAACAGTTTCAGGTTAAGTACAGACCTCTGGAATGAATTAAGTACTTAACCGGAGGTACCACTGTACTTGGGTTCTGGCAGTAGCTCTGCAGAAAATCTGCAGTATTTGGTTCGAAACAATTCCCAAATTCAATATCAAGGCCCCCTAGTGTGCTGCAAGAGTATTACTAGTGTGCTGTGCAAAACTTTAATGGAATAAGTAAAGGTTGTTGTCTGAACATGGAAGGTGACCTGCTGTCTCTCTTTATGAGATACTTCTCTAACCTCCCTACCTCCCTCCCTCTCTTCCAATAATTCTGTGGTATAGGCAAATAATGCTGTGTGTACGTTTGATTGCATTAGGTCAAAGAGCCCTTGGCTCAAGTCTAGCAAACAAAACCTTTGACTGCCACCTCAGGATCTAAAAAAGAGCTCTTTTGGACTTGACCAGTCCTAGATCCCATTTCCTGAAGCAGTCAACCAGTTGTCTGCAGGAAGTCCATAGGTAGTGTGTGATAGAAATTGTTGTTGTTGTTGTTTAGTCGTTTAGTCGTGTCCGACTCTTCGTGGCCCCATGGACCAGAGCACGCCAGGCACTCCTGTCTTCCACTGCCTCCCGCAGTTTGGTCAGAAGTGATAGAAATAGATCTCACCTATAATATACCGCCCTGCCCCCTGCATTCTGAGGCATATTACCTCTGGATATAGAGAATCTGTTTATGGCTGATATATGGGGTTCGTTGTTCCCATATGGCTCTTATCCTCCACAGATTTATTTAAACTCCTTGTGAATCCTGCTAAGCCATTGGCTATCATCACCTTTCCTCTGTCCTGTATCTACTGCTAATAAATTTCACTGAGCTCTAGTACGATGGATGAAGGGAAAACATCTATTTAGGTTGCAATCCTATGCACAGGTACAGCAGAGAAAATCCGACCGAATGTCCCTCGCCTTAAACGTAGTTTTTTACCCTAATTCTCTCATGCCTCTTTGTCAGAGGCCAGTTCTGCCAGCCACGGCAAAGCTCAGTGGAGGGAGATAATTCTTATTTTATTTCAACAAAGTAATAATCACGAATGAGGGACGCAGGTGGCGCTGTGGGTTAAACCACAGAGCCTAGGACGTGCCGATCAGAAGGTCGGCGGTTCAAATCCCCGCGACGGGGTGAGCTCCCGTTGCTCAGTCCCTGCTCCTGCCAACCTAGCAGTTTGAAAGCACATCAAAGTGCAAGTAGATAAATAGGTATCACTCCAGCGGGAAGCTAAACGGCGTTTCCATGCGCTGGTCTGGTTCGCCAGAAGCGGCTTAGTCATGCTAGCCACGACCCGGAAGCTGTACGCCGGCTCCCTTGGCCAATAAAGCGAGATGAACGCCGCAATCCCAGAGTTGGCCACGACTGGACCTAATGGTCGGGGTCCCTTTACCTTTTAATAATCATAAATAAATAGGAATTAAAATGTGCACCCCACCACCGAGACCATTCCATAGTAACTGTCCAACCTCCCAAAATTTCAACACCTCTTGTGATGGTTTGCCCCCTTTTCGTTTTAACAACAGTGCTTGGTGTTTGTAGATTTTGTTTGTACAATCCAGTCCTAAGGTCAGGAGTTATCTCAGTTTGCATAGTCAGACGATCTGGGGGTCAAGAAAGCCGAGGGTCCAAGGTCAGGAGACGCAAGAAGCAGCAAGGCCTGGTCAGGAACGATGAATGTTAATCTTTCCAGCAACTGACTGAGGCTGGAAGCACTGCTTAAGAAAGCTGGAACCAGGTGGTTCCCGTCAGAAGCATGAAGGCTGATCAGCAGTAGGTGGAGTCACTTTGCCTTCCGCTCCTTCAGGCTGCTGCTCAACAGGTGAAGCCAACTCCTGGCCCCTGAAACCCTTTCCACTATTGCTAGTCTCTCTATCTATCCCCCTCTCCTCCAATGTATATTGTGAAGCATTTAGACATGGGCCATTTCACTTTACAGCACTGTTCTCTTAGATGCTGTTGAGCTACAGCTTCCATCACTCCTGACCCTTGTCTAAGTTGGCTTGGAATGATGAGAGTTGTGATCAAACATCTAGGAATCCAAGGTTGAAGAACACTGCTGTACAGTGCCAAGCACACTGTCAATGCTATATATTATGGATTAATAAACTGATCAGGGTTAGGTGCAAGCAGAGATGTGGCAGCCAAGGCTATTGCTATTATTATTATTATTATTATTATTATTATTATTATTATTATTAATAATACCCCCCATCTAGCTGGGTTTCCCCAGCCACTCTGGGTGGCTTCCAACAAAATATTAAAAATACAATAAAAGATCAAACATTTCAAATTTCCTGATACAGGGCTGCCTTCAGATGTCTTCTAAAAGTCAGATAGTTGTTCATTTCCTTGACATCTGATGGGACGGGCACCACTACCAAGAAGGCCCTCTGCCTGGTTCCCTGTAACATCACTTCTCGCAGTGAGGGAACCGCCAGAAGATCCTCGGAGCTGGACCTCAGTGTCTGGGCTGAGTGATGGGGTTGGAGATGCTCCTTCAGAAAGCCCTCGGCCTGGTTCCCTGTAACTTCGCTTGAGGTCCTCATTTGAATTTTGAATTCTTAATTTGACAACTATAATGTTCTTTCCTTGGGCTGCCATTGAAGACAGTTCAGAAACTTCAGCTGATTTAGGACATGACAAAAATGGGTGCTGCTATTGTCTTACATTACTCTTCTTCCCACTCATTTTCAGTTAATTTCTGGGCTTAATTCAATATGATAGTGCTAAACTTTAAACGCTCTAGGCTTGAACACTGAAAATTGAAAGGAAAAGAGAAGATATCCAGAGCTCTGGGATGAAAACAGTACTTCTGTCAACAGTGGCAAACAAACCACTCAGTCAATAACAGAGGGAGCTTCCACATTGTCAAATATTTTTATGCAGAATTCAATTCACATATTGGAAAATTCAGGTGATAACTGCTCTTGCACAACAGCCCCTTCTCTGGACTTTTTGCAATAAGGAAAGTGAAGGTGAATGCACTTGAAAGGGTAGAAAAATATCGCCATCATCTAAGCTTCCTGAAAACAAAGCAGAATGCGTGCTCAATAAATAGCAAAACTCGTCTAACCTTCCTGCAAACAAATCAGGAAAAATGCTCAACAAAAAGGTCATCAGGATGCAACCAGAGTGAACATTTGAACAGTAACTATAATGGGCAACTCTGTTACTGTGTTTATTGCTCTACTTGTAGGCTGCTGTTTTTTAAAAAATTGGTGAAAGGCAGGAGGTAGGACTTGGGTATTAGGATTATAGAAAGTACACCAAAAAAAGCCACCCCAGACTGTTGAAGATCTTGTGGCGAGCTTGGGACTTATCTCCACGTGTGGTGGCCATGCCATAGGGACAATTTTCTTTTCTGAAACCACCCTTTTCACAGATCAGCCTTTGAATACGCCACCAGCCTTAGCCCTATTGAACTTATTTAAGATGCTAACCAAGATGTTGTCTCCAAAGACTTCTTGCGTCATCTTTTACTGCCAGTGCATCTAGAGATAACGCACTGGGGGAGCGGGAGCGTCATTCCCTCGACTCACAATATGGTCAGGTTTGAACTGTTGCTTCAGCTGAGGAATAAACCTGTCAACTTCAAAAAGCACCCACAAAAACAGACAAAATTTTCCATCGCTTGCTATTCCTTTCTTCAATTCATCAACACTTGGAGACAACAACTACTGACCATGCCTGGCCACGTGTGGAAATACATGCTTGACATTGATCTGCACCTGGATGATTCTATGACGTCATGTGCTCACATCACCAGCAATGTTATTACACTTGCAATTGCCTGTCATTTTTTTGACTGGTTTGAAAATAGGTAAAGGTAAAGGGACCCCTGACCATTAGGTCCGGTCGTGACCGACTCTGGTGTTGCGGCGCTCATCTCGCTTTATTGGCTGAGGGAGCCGGCGTACAGCTTCTGGGTCATGTGGCCAGCATGACTAAACTGTTTCTGGTGAACCAGAGCAGTGCACAGAAACGCCGTTTACCTTCCCGCTGGGGTGGTACCTATTGATCTACTTGCACTTTGACGTGCTTTGGAACTGCTAGGTTGGCAGGAGTAGGGACCGAGCAACGGGAGCTCACCCCGTCGTGGGGATTCGAACCGCCGACCTTCTGATCAGCAAGTCCTAGGCTCTGTGGTTTAACCCACAGCCCCACCCGCGTCCCTATGGTTTGAAAATAACAGGGGCTTTATTTTTTGGTTTTTTTTTTAAAGGAGGGTTTTGTATGTGTGGTGGAGAAAGGGGCGCTGAGGGACTGGTGGGAGCTGGGGAAATAGAAGGCCAGCTTCTTGGTTTCCTCTTCCCGGATAATTTTCTGACATAGGTATTACATGATGTATGATTTGGATTTTCTGTGTGCAGGTAGGGAGAAAAAAGGGAGTTTTGTGCTTTGCCCACCCTGCTTGGAGATGCCTACGCTCTGAACCCATTAGGCAAATGAACCAATTTCTGAGGTGACCCACAATCCACACTGGAGTGCCCAGACCACGGTATCACTTCTGCTTTTCTTCCAGTGGACTTAGCAGTGTCACTGTCACCATGAATGGGATCTGCTGGACTTAGCTCTGCTCCCTGACATCACTGCAGTTGTAGTACAATCCCCACCTGTCAGGCCCAGAAGGGAAATCCCCACTATTTGCCTGAGTCAACCTGTGGCAGAGAATATAAATAGAGGGATCCTGGTTCCTCAAACAATCAGTCTCAAGGCAAGTCTTCGTGAATCATCCCAGGCTCTATCTGAATTCCTCAGAGATGCAGAACAACTCAAGGAACCTCAGGGCAAGCTGTCTTCTGGGCTTCTTGCTGCTACTGGTTGCTGCTTCCAGGGGGATGAGGCTGCCCAGGGAAAACAAGCCTTCCTGGAAGGATTGCAAAGATGCCTCTCAGGAGATACTCAGCGAGTTGTGGAAGCTGAGGCTAGAGGAGAAGGTGGTGGTGGTAAGTAAAAATAGAATTCATTGTTTTCGCTCAGCAAAGCAGTCTGAGGTTCCAAAGAGGAGCGTGGATCGCGACAGAGCTCCAACAGCGAAGACCTTTGCATCTCGACACTTTTAAAGGCCGGTTTATTATGGCCTATGCTTTTTCTGGACCACTTTGTCAGATGCATATGAAATGGTATCCTGAATTGGCAAGCATTGGGGACGCATGCCAGTGGAGGGCTGGAATGTAAAGGAGCGAGTTTGGTAGGGAAATGAATTAAAGGATAGCAAAGAACGGACACTGACAATTAGCCTGAAAGCAGAACCGTTCTGTTCCCCAGACTGGCTTAGGGTTCAGAAAAGTCCATTTGTGGGGCGTTTCATGATTGAGAATCCCTCACAGAAAAGTGACCTAGAGGGGAAAGGTTGCGGTTTAGAGATGGAGATGAATGGCCAAATCTATCCATTTCAGTTTTTCTCAGTGTCTTCCCTTTTTTTTAATTATGAAGTACAGTTCTCCACATTTCCACCTCAGTTTGCGATTTGCAAAGTCCTCATGAAAATCCACCAGCATTTTAGTGCAGCCAGCATTTTGTATGCAATTTCGCACTGATATATATGGAACGGAGTTACAGGGAACCAGGCAAAGGGCCTTCTTGGTAGTGGCTCCTACCCTGTGGAGCGCCCTCCCATCAGATGTCAAGGAGATACATAAACACAAATTTCAGAAGACATCTGAAGGCAGCCTTGTTTAGGGAAGTTTTTAATGTTTGATGTTTTATTATACTTTTATAGTTGTTGGAAACTGCCCAGAGTGGCTGGGGCAACCCAGTCAGATAGGCAGGGTACAAATAATTAAATTATTATTATTGTTGTTGTTATTATTATTATTATTATTATTATTATTATTATTATTATTATTGGCAAACCAATTTCCCATAATATGAAGCATTTCTGATATGTTATTTTCACCATTTTATGCATTTATACTCACATTTTACTTCAGTATATGCATTTTTATGCCCATGTTGGCATTGCAGAATTCGGAGAAGTTCGAAGAATTTCAAAGGATGGCTGTCTTTTGGTTCTCATATTGTTTTAGAAATTGCAGATTAGGGAGATTCACCTGTAAATGAGAACTAGATTGACTTTCTTCTCCCATCCCTAGTGGTGGAGCCACTCTTTTGCATTTATATTTAGTTATATTTATTTAATCCCCCCATGCTGTCTTTCAGAGAAAACCCTCATAAAGTGGCTTATACATAAAACTGTTCTATCCATTTCAATAAAACATAGTCATTTTATACAGCTGCTGAAAACTTGTCATAATCTGGCAGGGCACCCCCATAAAACTAGTTTTAGTTATTATTATTCTATTCATAAAAATATTTATATCATTAAAAGTATGTCAGTGGTTTGTAGCAATAAAAATTAAATATGTACAACAAAATCCATATAAAAAAGTAAAAAAACAAACGAAAAACAGACGCCCATTAACCACTGTGGAAGAAAATATTCTTAATTGCCTGCATAGGCTTGGCAGAATAGAAAGATATTCAGCACGCGTTTAAAAGTTGGCACAGAAGGCACCTGGTTAATTCCTCTTGGCAGAGGATTAAACAATTTAAGGTAAGGAGTGCGATTCTAAAACAGCATCACTGTAAACTGGTGGTTTTCAACCAGTGTGCTGTGGCACCCTGGGGTACCTTGAATGGTGGGCATGGGTGCCACGGGCAACACTGGCCTCTGTCCCTCTTTCCTTCCCTCCCTCCTCTGATGCCCTCTCCTGTCTCTGCCTCCCAAAGGTTTGCACAGCTGTTTGTTGCAGCCTCTGTGGCTACAAGCTCCCCAGGCAAATGATGCCTCTGGGGCTGGCCAGGGGGTGCTTCCCAGGCCCCTGTGGGGCAGTGTGAGGAGGCACCTCTCTTTGGGGCGGGGGGGGGCAGCTCAGAGACCAGGGGCAGCGGCTACCCACAGGACTCCCAAGGAGAGGGGAGAAGAGAGGAGGCTGAGGGAACACTCCACAAGGGAAGGTGTTTGAAAAAAGGTGAGGGGCTGCTGGCTCCTTGCAGGCAAGGGGTGATAAGACTGGGTTCCTGACCCCCACGGGGGTGCTGCAGAAAGAATGTACAGTCGTACCTTGGTTCTCAAACAGAATCTGTTCCTGAAGTCTCTTCGACTTCCGAAAACGTTTGAAAACCAAGGCGTGGCTTCGGATTGGCTGCAGGAGCTTCCTGCACTCAATCAGAAGCCGTGTCGGACGTTCGGCGTCCAAAAATTGTTTGCAAACTGGAGCCAAAACGTTCTGAGTTGCAAGGCGTTCACGAACCAAGGTACGACTGCACAGTGGTACCTCGGGTTACATACGCTTCAGGTTACATACGCTTCAGGTTACATACGCTTCAGGTTACAGACTCCACTAACCCAGAAATAGTGCTTCAGGTTAAGAACTTTGCTTCAGGATGAGAACAGAAATTGTGCTCCGGTGGTGCGGCAGCAGCAGGAGGCCTCATTAGCTAAAGTGGTGCTTCAGGTTAAGAACAGTTTCAGGTTAAGTATGGCCCTCCGGAATGAATTAAGTACTTAACCTGAGGTACCACTGTAGTTGGTCAAGGGAGCTGTGGACTCGAAAAGGTTGAAAACCGCTGCCGTAAACCGTTAAAACACAGGCAGTTGGCTCAGCTAAAAACAGCCCCAAATAAAGGGATAGCCAAAGAGATTGTGCCCAGTGTTAGGCTGACTTTGTCCCCTTGAGAAGGAGTTCGAAACATTCCAAAATTGTTCTGCGAAAGATATATTTGGCAAAACTGCATACAAACATGTGTATATTAGGAGGAAGTGCTAAAACGCTGGTGTAGTTTCCTGATGATGATGATGTGTGTGGAATTCTGGGGAACTGAATCTGACTGGGAAAAAGAAAAACTGAAATAGATGGATTCAACCATCTCTACCACTGGTATACCAGTTCACCTCACCCTAATGATTGGGCATGTTTCCTGAGGCTACTGGAAGTTGTGAGTCCAATAATATGTGGAGGACCACCAACACCCCTACTTTAACGAGAGACAAGAGGTAGTGATTATCTTCAGACCACATACATAAGTTCACAGTCCTCTACTCCATGTTACTTACAGTGCAATCCTATTCATGTTTACTTCAGTCAAAAGTAAGTCCCACTATTTTCAGTTGCTGTTATTCCTGGGTAAATGTGCATAGGATTGTAGCCTTAAGCCAGAGTCACTACCACCCCCTGGCTCTGCACTGGCAGTCGCTGGTGTAGACAAGTAGTGCCAGATTTATGGTGTTATGCCACAAGTTGAGGGGGCACAAAAATGGAGAAAGATCCATAATTGAGACAATCCATTTGGGGGCACCAAATTTTGGCCTCGCAGAGGGCGCCATATTATGAAAGATTAGCAAAGTCTGCCCCCAGCACAAGTGGGGAAGAGGAGAAGGACAACAAAATGGTTAATGAGCAATGTTCTCCTATAAAGTCATTCCAGAATTTTCTGGCATTAAATTGTCCTTTCAAAATATCAAACACTTTCAGTTACCCATGTCAAGGAAGACCCACTCCCCTCAGTTTGTCCCCAGGTAGGGATCAGTTTAAACCAGTGTTTCCTAAGCTTGGAGGCGCCAGCTGTTTTGGGACTACAATTCCCATCATCCCTGACGACTGGTCCTGCTAGCTAGGGATGATGGGTGTTGTAGTCCAAAAAAAACACAACAACAGCTGGTGATGCAAGTTTGGTAAACACTGGTTTAAATGATAGCCGAGGCCATAAATACCCTCTCTTTATTTACTGCTGCAGCAGGGCAGCACCCCCGGAGCCAATCTGAAGGGAACTGCCCCGAGCAAAGGGTTTTGACAGCTTTTATACCTTTCAATAATCGGTGAAATAAAACAAAGCAGGGCAGATGCGCACACCAGTTTTTTTTGCATTTGTTATATATAGCATTTGTTATATATAGCATCCCTGTCTTGTTGAGTTTCTCCACCCTTGCCACATGTCAGTCTCAAGACATTCAGCTGTGTAGGATGTGACACAAGGTACTTGACTGTGTCACATGACAAGCTAGCATCTTTACCCAGTGACATTTAGCAGGGGGTTAAGAATTACACAAACAACTGCACAGAACATTTCCCACGGCTCTCTTCACAGCGACGAACAAACAGTGAAGTCTGACCCAGCACATTTTGAAAACGGCAACTCCTCCTCGCATGTGGTTTTAAAAGTTTCGCATTCTCTCTCCTTCCTCTTCGTTTTGAAACCTTGTGAGGTGAAGCAATTGCTGTTTGTTTGTTTAATATTCTAATATTGCAGCATAATTGGTCCTCGATTTCACATGATTGTGAGCGGAAACTCCATACTTTTACCATTCTCTAAACAGGCTTCCTCAGACTCGGCCCTCCAGATGTTTTGAGACTACAACTACCACCATCCCTAACCACTGGTCCTACTAGCAAGGGACTGTGGGAGTTGCAGGCCAAGAAATATCTGGAGGGCCGAGTTTGAGGAAGCTTGCAAGTCTAACAATTAAAATTCCACCACTCAGATGCAACCTAATGCTTCAGATGGTTTTAACCTTACTGGACCTTAACCTTAGTGTGGACTGCTAAACCATAATGATCTAGAGCTTGGGCTTATATCTTTGGATGGTTTCTAATCTGCTCACTCTAAGCCAGTACAACTCCCATCGTCCTTGACTGAAGGCCAAGTATGAGGAATCCAACAATATCAAGAGGGCAGCAGCCTAGCCACCCCTGCTCTCGAGTAACTAGATGCAAAGGAGAACCAGGCGACTCTAGAAGGCAGAAGGGCTGCCATCGGTGTTAGAGAGTGTGGTGCAGAGGTTAGAGTCGGATTAGGACCTGGGAGACCAGGGTTCAAACGCCCACTTGGCTATGTATAGACATGTAGCTAAGATCCGTTGGACTGTTTCCAATATCAGGGGCAAACAGGGAATGATCTGGCAAACAAAGTGACAGGTTGACAGATACCGTTCTCAAACCCCAGGAAATGCTTGCTGCAAACCTTTTCTAGCGTGTAAGCTGCATTCCTTTCTGAGCAACCTTCATGTCAATGGTGGGTGGGATCAGAGACAAAGGTGGGCCCAGCAAACAACCTGAATATATTACCTGAGGCTAGTAGGCTAGTTTCTACACACAAAAACACCTCATTACCCTCCCTCCAGGCAACCAAGTAGAAATTACCAGCAAGAGCAGACAACATACCCTCCAACATTTCTCCAATGAAAATAGGGACGTCCTATTCCTTAATAATAATTTTATTATTTGTACGCCGCCTATCTGACTGGGTTGCCCTAGCCACTCTGGGTGGCTTCCAACTTATATAAAAACATAAAACATTTTTTTAAATTTCCCTATACAGTGGTACCTCGGGTTACATACGCTTCAGGTTACATACGCTTCAGGTTACAGACTCCGCTAACCCAGAAATAGTGTTTTAGGTTAAGAACTTTGCTTCAGGATAAGAAGAGAAATCGTGCTCCAGCGGTGTGACGGCAGCAGGAGGCTCGATTAGCTAAAGTGGTGCTTCAGGTTAAGAACAGTTTCAGGTTAAGAACGGACCTCTGGAACGAATTAAGTACTTAACCCGAGGTACCACTGTGCCTTCAGATATCTTCATACTCTTCAACATTTCTCCGATGAAAATAGCAATGTCCTAAGGCGAAGCAGAACTTTCCAGGATCAAATCAGAATCCGGGATGGCTTCTGTAACACTGGGATTATACCTGGAAAATAAGGACACTTGGAGGGTCTGAGACAGGGTGGTAAACAGGCCATTCCCCTGACCCCTGGTCCTGTGGTGGCTGTTTACTGGGAGGCAGAAGGGGAACAGAAAGGTTGGCGCAGTGCAAACAGACACTGGCAGGAGTACAGGAACAGATCCCCCTGATGCATTTGCACCAACCTCTCTGCCATCTCACCCCTACCTCTCTCTACCTCCCAGTATGCAGCAGCAACACAACTGAACAGAGGCCAGGTGAGTGCTGCTGCCCCAGAACACTGTCTGCTATTTATTATCTGAGCTCAAAGGTGCATATCATCCAGGTAAAAGTACTCAAGGTGCAAAGCACATAGCTGTCAACTTTCAGATTTGAAAATAAGGGATCAGCAGCCTCACCTGTCCCGGGGACAGTCTACGGGATATCTAACAATCTGGGATAGCGGGAAGCAGCGGGAAGCGGCGCTGGAATAAGGGAATTTCCCACAAAAAAAGGGAAGGTTGACAGCTATGGTAAAGCAGGGCTGGTGGGGTGGGAGGGGTGTGTGATCTGGGGAGAATTCCAGGGACCAGACAGAAGGACAGACCAGACAGAAGGACCCAGAGTCCTGAGTACTTGGTTTCCGGTACTGAGGTTGTCCACGCTATATCTATTAGGGCATGATCACCTGTTCAGCATAATTCCAAAACAGAACCAAAGTTCAGCAGGGCTTACTTGAATTGCACTTTCAGGCTCAGCCCCTCCATAATTTCAGATACTATGCAAAAAGCAGCAGTTGTAACTGGGTAGCAGAGATGTTAAATGGGGGAGCCCCTATTATCTGGGTCCATCTTTGTCAAAAGCTGAGCAATGTTGGTTAATGAAACAACAGAGGTGAGAAAGAGAGATTGTAAGGTGGAACGCAAGGCAAGAGACATACCCGATGCGGGGCTTCAGGCCTGCTCAAGATACATCTTTACACCGAGTTTCTCTTTATCACCCCCCCCCCCCCAGGAGGCAAATACGAGTGTTTCACTTCCCCAGAGGATTGAATGCAGTGACAAATGTGATCCAGATTCGTTGGACAATAATAAAATGGTAAGTGTTTTTGCGAGCACACGCACTGAACCCTGTCCGTGGAGCCTACCCCCCAAAGAGAGAGACAAGAGACCAAAGTATGGGTTCAAATTGGCCACAACTTTACTTAACTTCAGAATGTGGGAAATTTGACATAGGCCTTCGCATGTAACCCTCTCAGCCCGTCTGGGACTGAGGATGTGCAGGGCAATGTGGTACAGTTGGAGGGGACTGTAAAGGACAAACTTACACAGCATGTCCTCCCACCTTACCTCCGCCGGGAGTTTGACCTACATGCCGCCGCTCTAGGGCCAGGGACTCCCGCAATCAACCCTTTAATGGGCCCTGCAAACACCGCCGCGTGGGGGTGCATGTAATGCCTCCCCCCCAACTTGAAGATAGACTAAAGGATACCTTAGGTAAAGGTAAAGGGACCCCTGGCCATTAGGTCCGGTTGTGGCCGACTCTGGGGTTGCGGCACTCATCTCGCTTTACTGGCTGAGTGAGCCGGCATACAGCTTCCGGGTCATGTGGCCAGCATGACTAAGCCGCTTCTGGCGAACCAGAGCAGCGCACGGAAACGCCGTTTACCTTCCCGCCTGAGCGGTACCTATTTATCTACTTGCACTTTGATGTGCTTTTGAACTGCTAGGTTGGCAGGAGCAGGGACCGAGCAACGGGAGCTCACTCCGTTGCGGGGATTCGAACTGCCGACCTTCTGATTGGCAAGTTCTAGGCTCTGTGGTTTAACCCACAGCGCCACCCATGTCCCTAAAGGATACCTTCGCCAAGGCCTAAAAACCGCCACCCAAGGCCCTAAGGGGCCTCGCCGCCAAGAAACCACAGCTGAAGAAGAAACACCCGTCCATCCAATCTTTGAGGCCTTGCAACCAAAGCTCATTTCCCAGGGGCGTCAAATGCACTCCATTAGCCCTAAACAGCCTGCCCTTCTCCACTCTGATGGAGATGTGGAATAGTAAAAAAGGTAAAGGTACCCCTGCCCGTACGGGCCAGTCTTGACAGACTCTTGGGTTGTGCGCCCATCTCACTCAAGAGGCCGGGGGCCAGCGCTGTCCGGAGACACTTCCAGGTCACGTGGCCAGCGTGACATCGCTGCTCTGGCGAGCCAGAGCCGCACACGGAAACGCCGTTTACCTTCCCGCTAGTAAGCGGTCCCTATTTATCTACTTGCACCCGGGGGTGCTTTCGAACTGCTAGGTTGGCAGGCGCTGGGACCAAGCAACGGGAGCGCACCCCACCGCGGGGATTCGAACCGCCGACCTTTCGATCGGCAAGCCCTAGGCGCTGAGGCTTTTACCCACAGCGCCACCCGCGTCCCACATGTGGAATAGAGAGTCTGCCAATTGGCCGCATGGTGTTGCGCATGGCCCTGTTGATTTTTTGCACCGCATAATTGAAGGAAGAGGGCCTGTTAACCCCTCTCCAGCGCAGGTGGGGAAGGAGATTGGACTAGCAGATGGTCATTGCGAGTACATGGCCTGCAAGCTTTTGACGTCTGCCCTGGCGGCCAGGATCAGGGCAATGCGTTTCCCCCACACTAAGTCGTTCTCTCCCAGGTGCAGAACCAAAACTTTTGGTGGTCTGTGCGCAGCTGCTACCCTCAGCAGCATGGGCATCAAGGCAGGCCAACACATGCCCCGCCGGCCCGTCCAATAGACGTGTACCTTGGGGTGGATGTCAAGGCTGCGACCCCAGTCATGTGACGAGGTATAGGCCACCACCCAGTGAACGATGCTATGTCCCACCAGCCATATCTTCAAGCTGGGCAGACCTGCAAGAAAACTAAATTGCAACCAGTAGTGATGTATGGAAGTGAGAGCTGGACCAGAAAGAAGGCTGATCGCCGAAGAATTGATGCTTTTGAATTATGGTGCTGGAGGAGACTCTTGAGAGTCCCATGGACTGCAAGAAGATCAAACCTCTCCATTCTTAAGGAAATCAGCCCTGAGTGCTCACTGGAAGGACAGATCCTGAAGCTGAGGCTCCAGTACTTTGGCCACCTCATGAGAAGAGGAGACTCCCTGGAAAAGACCCTGATGTTGGGAAAGATGGAGGGCACAAGGAGAAGGGGACGACAGAGGACAAGATGGTTGGACAGTGTTCTCGAATCTACAAACATGAGGCTGACCAAACTGCGGGAGGCAGTGGAAGACAGGAGTGCCTGGCGTGCTCTGGTCCATGGGGTCACGAAGAGTCGGACACGACTAAACAACTAAACAACAACAACAGATTTGTAAAAGGATTCCTGGTCACTTCCTCTAGTGTGCATTTTACATTTGGCTTCAGGTTAAGGGCAAAGGCAACCATGCTAAGTTGGCAGTAGTCAGCAGTTCAGGACATTTTTTACCTCCCCGCCCCACCACCCTCAGTTTCAATTAGGATATCAAAACTGCATTCTGGGTAAAGTTGGGTTCCCTGGCTGGAAGCATAGCATTAGTTTGTCAACTGGGAAATAGATCTTGCTGGAAGACAACGGACGTTCCAACGCAATATGCGTTGGGTGTTTCCCTGAAGTCACGGTCATTCCCTCTGGTAACATGGAGAAGACCCAAGAGCGTTGACATAGTGCCCTCTTCCAAACCAAGAACGTGCACTGGAACTCGTCCCACGAAGCTTAGCAACAACCAGGAAGTTCCACACCAAACACTCAGAGTTTCCTTGGCAAGCACTTAGATGTGGAAATGGTTCCCTGAAGGCAGAAAGAAAGTTGTTATACCACACACTATATAATTACCCATACTCTTTCTTACAAACCTAAGGGATGAGCAAAGAGTTGAGAGGCTGTTTTCATTTCTGGCACTGGAAGGCCTGGTCGAAGGGTTCCTAAACTGTGGCCTGCGGATTATAAGCTTCCTTCAGGTGGTCCACAGCAGATCCACATTGCTTTTTAATTGCTGCTTTTGTTGTCATTATTATTTATTAAATTTGTATTATTTCTTCCATTGCTTTTATTTCCTGCCTTGTATTTTTCTTGCCAGTTATTTTTTTATTGGTTTTCCAAATTTTTAACAAATCCATAACAGATTAAGCAAATTTTATACCACTAAAAAAAAAGAAAGAAAAATATTTCCCACCCCCTTCTTGGATAATTAATTACCCCTTATTGCTGATTTTATGTCATAGTTATCTTTAATTTGCTTTTCTTTTTTCGTTTATCCGTATCCATCAGCTATTCCTTTGGTAATTCCTGCTCATATATTAGTTAACATTTCCAGTGTCGTCAAGTGACGATATTCTGGCATTGCATTTTATTACATTGCTACTTTAATTCTGTGAAAAGCATATGAAATTAAATACAGTGCAAGAAAGAAAAGCAGCAAAATAAAAAGAACACAATTACTAACTTTACAGCATCTAGCACCATGCATTAGAATGTTAGAATTCCTTCTCCATGATTGCAGTCATGGGATTTTTGTCTATCACATGACGGTGTATGTTTTGACTCCACAGAGTGGGAAGTGACGAAGAAAGGATGTTTGTGTTACTGTGTTCAGTGAAGTGGGACTATTGTCCTTTCTTCTTTTTCTTTTTGCTGTCTGATGCTAGAGAGAGAGGGAGCCATGTTGCAGTGCTCCATATGTGTTTATATATAAATAAAGTAGATTAGCCAAAATGCTGAGTTGATGAGGTCTGTTAGGCAACTGCGAAGATTCTGCCAATCCCTAAGTGTGCCGATGTCTGTTGGCATCGGTCGCTGTGATGTTTGGGCTGAAGAAAGCTTTTGAAGCTCCCAAACGAACGACCAGGAGGGAGAGAACATGTCAGTCGGGCATGTGTCTCTATCAGGGTCCTACTCGAGTGTAGGACGAGCTCCTGACATAGAATTGCTACAAGAGAAGTGGTTAAAACCCTGCAGGAGCCTTTAGCCTGGTCTCATAACATCAAATTAGGGAGCAGAATTTCAAGATCAAAGGGTGTGACTCTCAGCAGTTTTGCATCCAACGCTGCAAGATCGGATGCTTGCTGCAGCCTGAGCCTGTCCTGTAAACTAACAAAATAAAATAAGTTTCTACTCTCCTTCCTAGGGCTGCCTGGGTAAAATCCACCAAGGACTTCACCATTATCATGAACTTCTGGTGCGCGTTTTCCCCCCGACGTCAAACGCTGAGCTCAAAAACACCCTGTATAAACTATTGCAACTCGTCTCAAAGGTGGGTACACGTTTTTATAGGGGTTGAATGGGTTTGGCCACAGGGAGGCCTCAGGATCCTGCATGAAGGTCAGAGGCACATTGAAAGAGTCAATGAAGCAAACCGTGCAAAGGCACGCGGACATGAGATGGATTTTTGTTTTTAAAGCAACCATGCTAACGTCACTGCCGTACTGCACAATCCTAGAAGACCAGTGAGCTAATCAGTTGGTGAAGGAAGTGGGAAGGGAGATAATATAGAAGGATGCAGGAGTTGTGAGGAAGGCACATCTGAGTCTAGCTACGCTAGGACAGCACAACCAAAGGTGCAGTCTTGTTCTGCTTTGCAAGAGTCCCCAAGTCCCAAATGCATTTGCAAATGCATTGTTACGTCTGCATTCCCTCTACATTGGAGGCTCTGCACAGACCGGCTGCATATGGTTGTATCATCATCATCATCATCATCATAATTTATTATTTATACGCCGCCCATCTGGCTGAGTTTCCCCAGCCACTCTGGGCGGCTCACAATCAAGTGTTAAAAACAATACAGCATTAAATATTAAAAACTTCCCTAAACAGGGCTGCCTTCAGATGTCTTTTAAAGATAGGATAGCTGCTTATTTCCTTGACATCTGATGGGAGGGCGTTTCACAGGGTGGGTGTCACTACCGAGAAGGCCCTCTGCCTGGTTCGCTGTAACCTCACTTCTCGCAATGAGGGAACAGACAGAAGGCCCTCGGTGCTGGATCTCAGTGTCTGGGCTGAACGATGGGGTGGAGACACTCCTTCAGGTATACAGGACCGAGGCCGTCATCATCATCATCATCATCTTAAATGCTGCTCTGGAGGGTAGGACTCGAACCAGGGACTTCAAGTTCCAAGAAAGGAGATTCCGACAAAACATCAGGAAGAACTTTCCGACAGTAAGAGCTGTTCAACAGTGGAACGGTCTCCCTTGAGAGGTTGTGGACTCTCCTTCCTTGGAGGCTTTTAAGCAGAGGTCGGATGGCCATCTGTCATGTATGATTTAGTTGAGATTCCTGCATTGCAGGGGATTGGACTAGATGGCCCTTGGGGTCCCTTCCCACGCTACGATTCTTTGAAATTTATTACCAAGCCCTTTGTCCCAGGGCAAGCTACAACAATTTAAAAGAGAGTTTTAAAACTTTTTAAAAGTTAAAAAAGCAACCATAATCACAAAAATGTAAGTCACCCACAGATGCCCGCACACTGAATCTATTTTGCAGGAGGGAACTCAAGCATGGGACCAGAGATTTAGACTGGTGCAATTTAACTGCATTAAAGTGCTCCAAGTAAGGCAATAAATCCCTGGCTTCCGGCTGCTCACTTCCTCCGTGCTAGGGGGTGGTTGGATCTCAATGGACATACGTAACTTAAAACCAAGGAGTCCCAATGAACGGCAGTCTTGCTTTAGGGGAGCTGGAAAGATGGCATAGCGCCCTCAAGTGGCTGCAGAGACAGAAAGCATATGAGTAGACAGCCTACAGCTGGCAGTGAAAGTGAAGGAACACAGAGCTCATCTTTACTTACCTTCGCTTTGCCTTTCTAGGCACAGGCCCGGGTTTTCCAGGTCCATCTCTGAGCACTTATTTTTGTCCCAGAGCTTTCCCCAGGTAAACCCACATTCTACCGCTGAATTGGAGCAAACAGCAATTAGGTTTTCTGCAGATTGCCATTTGCTCCGATTCAGCTATAAAGCGTGCGTTCTCCCAAGGAAAGCACTTGGGACCAGCAAAATCCCCAAATTCCACTTGCCGTGATTCACTTTTGCAGTGTTGTGCAGCTGACAGACCAATATGGCCATAATAAGGACTATGACTATTTTCCACCTGCCCACCTCGAGTCTTTGGCACCCTAGCTGCATAATTTAGCAATTCTAAAATATAGACGCGCTTTTGCTCTCGCAAGATTGAATATACCGCCTTCAGCAATACTTGAGGGACAAGTCCAACAAATTCCACATGAAAAACGACTATGGAGATGGCAGTACCGAATCGGTGGCGCATGTCCTTCTGATTTGCACTTTTTATAAAAACTTGAGGAATGAGGTTATCACCCCTCTTTTATTGTCCATTCTGGGTCACCCAGCCATTGCCACAGTGTCCTTTCTCTTGGCAGATCAAGATGAGCAGGTGACAGCAAAGTTGCAAGGTTTTTAGCCAGGGCAATTAGAATAAGATCCACTATTTGACTATTGATCCGAACCCCCGCAAAACATATTTTATATAATTGACTTTTTTATCTTTATTTTTTGCATATCGTATTGTGTGTTTTACTGCTATGGCTGGTGGCTGATGCAAATAAAGATTCAAAGATACGGAGTGTTATGCAGCTGAACTGAAACTCGCTATGCAAATGCTCTCTGGGTTATGTACTTCCTTCACATACATGCCAAGATGTACTGCATCACCTGCAAATTATAAAGTGTGCAATATCCCCCTGGATCCACTTGCCTAGGGACCCGCCCACCCAACAAATCACATCCTTGCTGAATTGTCAGCGGTCAAAAAATGATCAGGCAAAACAGCAGTCCTGCAATAGCGATCATGAAATAACCAGGGTTGGTTTGCTTTCTCAGTAACACTGGTCACGTGTCTATCTAAGCTTATATAGTGTGGGATAAGGGCAGAGGCATTGTTACAGAACTAGCCACCTGGGCTGGAAGCATATTTAACCCTTTGGGAGGATAAGGCTACTGACCCAGATGACTAGGTACCACTTCCTGTCAAAGACAGTGTGCTTCTATATACAGTACTAGCTTCTGAAGATCACAGGAGGAGGGAAAGTGTTTTTGCACCTACAGGCTTCCCAGGACCACTTGGCAGGCCATTGTGAGAACAGGATTGTTGTTGTTTAGTCGTTTAGTCGTGTCCGACTCTTCGTGACCCCCTGGACCAGAGCACGCCAGGCACTCCTGTCTTCCACTGCCTCCCGCAGTTTGGTCAAACTCATGCTGGTAGCTTCGAGAACACTGTCCAACCATCTCGTCCTCTGTCGTCCCCTTCTCCTTGTGCCCTCCATCTTTCCCAACATCAGGGTCTTTTCCAGGGAGTCTTCTCTTCTCATGAGGTGGCCAAAGTATTGGAGCCTCAGCTTCAGGATCTGTCCTTCCAGTGAGCACTCAGGGCTGATCTCCTCAAGAATGGAGAGGTTTGATCTTCTTGCAGTCCATGGGACTCTCAAGAGTCTCCTCCAGCACCATAATTCAAAAGCATCAATTCTTTGGCGATCAGCCTTCTTTTTGGTCCAGCTCTCACTTCCATGCATCACTACTGGGAAAATCATGGCTTTTACTATACGGACCTTGAGAACAGGATTAGGGCCCAGCAATATATCGTCCCAAACCGGTTTGTTTTTGTTTTTTTGCTTTTGAGTGCTTTATTGATTGAAAACTTTATAACAGAAGTATACAATAGATATTAGATATTATAGGCAAAATGAAAATTAACAATTATTCATTCTTTAACTAATGCTTGCTTTGTACATCCACTTGTGATTCAATTTATCAAGCTCTCCGATCTTCCCCTTGCATTCCCTATTTAAATTCCTTAAACACGTGCTTAAGCTTTACTTTCTCCATATTATTTGATTTACTATAAATTTGGTTTTGTACCATTATCCTGTTTACACACCGAAGCTCAATCCATCTGAAATCCGTATCGTGATATCAGTTTCACCAATTTTGACCTGACAATAGAACACGAATCATGATGTACGCAAGCTATGCAAAGATCACGATGCAAGATAAACCCATGAAGCCAACCTAGTCCCATATTTATTTAAGATATTGTGATATATTGGTATATAGCGATGTTTAGCGGGCGATATATCACGTTGATGAAAACCAGATTATCGCCCAGCCCTAAACAGGATGCTGGCCTATGTTTCCCCTTGATTCAACAGCAGGGCTCTTTCCTGTGTTCTTAACCCCGATACTTTTGTCTCCTACAGGTTGGAGGAAATATGGAAAGCAGCAGCCCAGGCCTCCCTCCCATTTCGTCAGAATGGGAGAAGGAAGCCTTGCAGGACCCCATCCTGCTTCGCCTGCAGTCCTTCGCCGTCGTGGTGGCAAGAGTCATTTCCCATTGCGCAGCATTAGCCAGGAATGCAAACTAAGTTCGGAGGAGGGAAGCGTCCTAGTCGTACGCTTTTCATTGTATTTAATCGACGTACTTAATTTATTGATAGCACACGTGCTGTCGTGCTTTTATTTAACATTTTTATTTAATGTATTTATGTATTTATTTATTTAAATGCTGGCCCCGATCCCCTGCTAGTAAGAAACCCGGCGATAAGACAAAGGGGCCAAGATTTGTTTAGGGAAGTTTTTAATGACTGATGTTTTAATGTATTTTTATTCTTTTGTTGGAAGCTGCCCAGATAGGTGGGTAGAAATATGTTGTTATTATTGTTGTTATTTTTTATTATTAAATTATTATTATTATTATTATTATTACTGTTATTATTTTAATGTGGGGAGGATCCATGTGCCAACTTTTAAAATGTTTTTTTTAAAAGGGGAGGGGGTTTGTTGAATAACTTCCACATTTTCACGTTTTTATTTATTTATTTGTTTGCATCCTGTTTTATTCATTCCATTTTGAGGGATGATTTGTTTGGGGGGGTGTATAAATGTTGCACACATTTTGTATGACTTGCTCCATTAAAAGCTATTTTTAAAAATTATTCCTCCGTGTGCAAACGGCTTGGCATTCCATTTGCAGAAAAGAGGGAAGAGAAGGTTACAGGGAGAGAGAGATAAAGGTGAACCATCAAGCCTAGCCAAGGTGCCACTGGAGTAACATCCCTGTTTCTTTCTGTTCTTCTATTTCTCCTGGGGTATGTTCCCGCTCCTCTTACTGGCAGTGCCTCTGGCCCTCCCTGAATTTCATTGTGGGCCAATAATACGCTCCAACAACCAGAGAACAACTGTAGCTGTGCAGCAAGATTTCTTCTTTTATTCCCACACCCCCTTTCATTTTTAAATAGCAAAATACCACTATTTCATTGTTGTTGTTTTTAAAGGAGCAGGGATTACACGATGCGACAAAACCAGTACAGTGGTACCTTGGGTTACATACGCTTCAGGTTACAGACTCCGCTAACCCAGAAATAGTGCTTCAGGTTAAGAACTTTGCTTTAGGATGAGAACAGAAATCGTGCTCTGGCGACGCAGCAGCAGCGGGAGGCCCCATTAGCTAAAGTGGTGCTTCAGGTTAAGAACAGTTTCAGGTTAAGAACGGACCTCCGGAACGAATTAAGTACTTAACCTGAGGTACCACTGTAATTAAAGCCACCTTTCCCTACCCGGTTACAAGTGGGGAAAATTAAGGAGCAATTAAGGACACCTCCAGACTGTTTTGGGAGAGGCTCAAGGGAATTATGGGGAATGTAGGCTTGCGCAAGTAAAAAAGGATTAAAAAGCCTCATGTATGGGCACAATAAATCCATTTAAAAAGAACCTAAAAAACCAACCACCAAGGGGTATTCTGCAGTTAGGAAAGTGGTGAGGAAATGCACTGGAAATGTGTGGGGTGAACAAATGATTAATGGGAAGCCATGTACACAACCTACTATTAAGCCTAGGCAATGCAGTCATATCTTGGATCCTGAACGCCCTGGAACTTGGACATTTTGGCTCCTGAATGCCGCTAACCCAGAAGTGATTGTTCCAGTTTGCAAACGTTCTTTTGGAACCCGAATGTCTGACAGGGCTTCCGCAGCTTCTGATTGGCTGCAGGAAGCTCCTGCAGCCAATCAAGAGCCGCAATTTGGTTTTCGAATGTTTTGGAAGTCAAACAGACTTCCGGAACGGATTCCGTTCGACTTCCAAGGTCGATATATTGCCCAAGACCGGTGTGAAGTCACAAAGATTGACATATGAAGACCTACTTGTAAGATGCCAAGAAAGCTGGAAATTAAGACCATACGAAGAACTGAAGGAGAAGCTGAAGGGCTGGCTACAATACCACCAGATCAATGCGTTATGGACGGAAGATAAAAAATTAGGAATGAATGAAAAAAAATCCAAATTCCAGACCGAAATAATTGAAACCAAATCTAAGTTACTATCAAAAATGTACAACATACTATTGGAATGGGACACAAAGGACGAAGAAATAAAAGATGTTATGGTTAAATGGGCGAGAGATTTGGGGTATAACATTGAATATGATAAATGGTCAAAATTGTGGAGTGAGGGAATAAAATTTACGGCAAGTGCCGCAATTAGAGAAAATTTAGAAAAAATGGTATATAGGTGGTACCTAACACCAGAAAAACTAAATAGGATGTATAAGACTGGCAATAAGGCCTGCTGGAGATGTAAAACAAAAGAAGGCAATTTTATACATATGTGGTGGACATGTGAAGAAACGAAAAAATTCTGGAATCAGATATATGACGAACAAAAAAAAATGTTCAGATACACATTCCCCAAAAAGCCAGAGGCCTTCTTGCTAGGGATGGTTGGAAAAGAAATTCGAGAAATAGATAAAACCTTATTCCAATACTCAACAGCAGCGGCAAGAATGTTAATCGCCCAAAATTGGAAAAATGCAAATTTACCAACAGTAAAAGATTGGCAACTAAAATTATATGGCTTCATAGAATTGGCAAAGATGACACAAAGAATTAGAAACCAAAAAAATGCAAAGTTAAATGAGGAATGGAAAAAAATTTCGGTCTATATGGAAAGTAATTTTAGAAACTTACCAACTATAGCAGGCGTAATATAAAACTTCCGACGCATAAATTAAACTAAAAATCAACACCAGCTGTGATACACAACGTTAAAAATACAACTCGAAACCAGTAGGGAAGGAAGCGGATGTTGTATGTAATAATTAGTAATTAGTTTTTATGTTTTTGTCTTTTTTTATATTTTTGTGCTTTTTCCTTTTATTTCTTTTTTTCCTTTTTGTCTTTTTTGTCTGGTTTTTTCTTTTTATCTCATGTCTGTTAATGTTGGTGTATGGATAATGAAACCTAATAAAAAGATTTTTTTTTAAAAAAAAGACCGGTGTGAAGTCCATATCATGATAACAGTTTCACAGTTTTTGACCTGGCAATGTATCACAAATCATAATATGTGTGTGTATGTGTTTATGTGTGCGCTATGCAAAAATCACAATGTGGCGAAAACCGTGGAGCCAGCAAAAGTGGATTTTATTACAAAAACAAACACACACAAAACCCCCAACCCTGCCATAGATCAGGTCTGGAAAAAGGTGTGGGAGGATAAGGAAGAAACCTATGGGCCGCTGCAACAATTTGGAAATGACATTAGCAGAACAGTCTGTGAAAAAAATACAAATTGGCAAAGATGACTGAACAGAAGGACCAAAATTCCAGAGAAAAAGAGCAACCTTTGTCCATGTTTGCAGGTACCACTATGCAGTTTGATTTGAACCCCCCATTTCTCCAAATGATGGGAAGTTCCGTAGAAGCTGGACTGGACAGGACATCATAAGGCGTCATAAGGACAGGACCATAGCTGTCAACTTACAGATTTGAAAATAAGGGACCAGCAGCCAAAACAAGGGATTTTAGTCAACCAGTTAAAAGGGACCAGATAATTTTGGAGCGCAGCGCCGGTTTTTAGCCCTTCGTTTCCAGAGGCTGCTGCTCAAGGCACCAGCCGATGAAACACTGCAATTAAATAACTACAAGCAGCAACCACTTTTCGCGCAAAACAAAGTCCAAGCTACGAAGATGCTGCTGCAGTTCTGTATCTTTTCTCTCGTGCTCCATTTGCAGCTCTCAATTCCATCAGGTGGGGCGGGAGGAGGGGGGGAAATAGCGCCTGAAGTAAACCCGCAGATCAGACCATCTATGCTAGTCTACCACTACAAATCTATGGGAGAAGCGCTTGTGGTCCTTCCCTTGTAGCCCTTGGAACACCTGCCCGCGCCTCCGCCTCCTCCTCCTCTCCCTGAACTGCTTTCTCTATGGTTGCCCTCGCTCTCCTCTCAAGGCTCCTCATCAATTCATAGACCATGCCAGGCTGCCCATCTCATTTCGGTCCTTCGGTGGCACAGCCGCAGTACGGCCTAGCGGGAGAGGCGGTGACAGGCAGAGGGGAGGCCCCAGGCAGAGACGCACAGTTCGGCAGCCACGAGGAGGATGGTGGCGGAAGGGCCCGAGGCTCCCACCAGTCCCGGCGGGGAGGGGCTCCCAGGGGCCGAGGCTGGTGAGAGGAGGCCGGAGGGGGGCGGGCCGGGCAGCCAAGCAACACACTTGGAGCCTCCCTCCTCCCTGGCCGGCAGGGAGGGAGGGAGAAGAGCTGCTTCCTTTGAAACCCGGGAAATTTAAGGGACACCCATCAATAAGGGACAGCAGTGGGACACGGCGCTGGGATAAGGCACTGTCCCTCCAAATAAGGGACGCTTGACAGCTATGGACAGGACATGCTTATTTACAAATATACAGGTTGAGCTGGCAGCCGCACACGGGAAGGGCAAGCATGGTAGCCCCCAAATACCTAAAACCCAAACTAGCAGAACTCTGATTGCACCCATTTTCAGGCATTCCCAGTCTCCAGCCTCTCTCTCTATCTGAACACTCAAGAGCAACTTCAAAGGTGGGTCAGCATCCTCTTTGAATTGATTAATAAGAAAGCCATGCTCCATGGCGGGGGCACAAGGAAGACAGTAGGCAGTCAGAAGTGAGCAGAGCCAGAGTTTTAGGCATCCATCTTGCCAGAAATCATCACCTATTGAAAATCGCTTTCATCGACATTCAGCTCTGGGATCTCATCAGCCATCACGTTCAGCTCTGGGATCTCATGAGGCATCACATTCAGTTCCGGGATCTCATCAGGCGCCTCAAACAGACGAATGGGCGGCGGTAGCAACTGCTGATCATCACCCGGCAGTGGAAGGAAAGGATCTGGTGTGGAGGAAACAAGAGGGAAGGAAAGAATCATCTGGGAACTGAAGGAGGAAATACTGTAGAGATCTGGTGTGCTGCGACCCAGAATAGAAACCCAAAGCATTGCAAATGTAGCCCCAGGAGACTACCCTCTGTTGCAAGGACTTCACCCCTCAAGAGGGCCACAGATTCACCACTCACCTTGCCTGTCAGACAGAAGGCATTGCACGCCGCGCGCCAAGCCTGCCAAATCATTGTTCAAGTGCTCATCGTCTGCAAGGGCCAAACCATTCAGCCAGGGAGCTTGAACGCAGTGCTCCAATCCCGCCAGATCGTGGTTCAAGTGCTCATCATCTGCAAGGGCCAAACCATTCTGCCAGGGAACCTGAACGCCCTGCTCCAATCCCGCCAGATCGTGGTTCAAGTGCTCATCATCTGCAAGGGCCAAACCATTCGGCCTGGGAACCTGGGCCTCTTCTGGCTGCCTGGATAAATATGAACATATATATATACGCATGCCATATTTTTCTGTGTGTAAGACGCCACATGTATAAGACGACACTATTTTTTTTAAACCCGAAATTAAGTTGTTTAGCTTTTTTGGGGGGTGGGGAGGTCACTTCTCTCAATCGCTCACCTGCCTGCCCACCACTCCCGATCGCTTGCCACAGCCACTGCCGATCACACACCTTGTCGCAGCGGCCAATCGCCTGCCCAATTGTCACAGCCAGTCGCCAGCAGGCCTTGCTGCAGCCATCAATCACCTGCCCAATTGCAGCTGCCAATCTCCTGCTTGCTGCTGCCGTTAATCGCATGTCCCCCCTCTGCATTCACTATCCATGTATAAGACGACACCCAATTTTTGCCTCTTTTTTTAGCCGAAAGCATCGTCTTATACACAGAAAAATATGGGGTGTGTACTCATTTAAACATCCTTCAAATATCAATGACTTCCTTTCTTCTCTTTCCATGGTTCATCTTGCATAACATAAATCCTTGCATATTTTACAAAAACTAAACCATTCAGTATTCCGTTATTGCATCCATCAAAACTTATTTACACTGTTCAGTTTATTTTACTGCTGCCAACATTTTCAGATGCACACAATTTCCTGCCATATATTCAATAAATGTTTTCCAATCTTCTCTAAACGATTATTCTCCTTGTTCCTTTATTCTATATGTTAAATCTGCAAGCTGTGCATATTCTGTCAGCTTAAGTTGCCATTCTTCTTTGGTTGGGACCTCGCTCGTTTTCCATTTTGGGGCTAACAAAACATGGGCCGCAGTAGTGGCATACATAAATAACCTGTTCTGACAAATGGGAATTTCAGTCTGAATTATCCCCAACAAAAAGGACTTTGGTTTTTTTGGGGGAAATACTTTTAAACTTTTTTTTCAGTTCATTATGGGTTATTTCCCAATACTCTTTTACCCTTTTACATTGCCACCACATATGAAAGAATGTTCCCTCAACCTCTTTGCATCTCCAGCACTTATCTGATTCAGTCATATACATCTTAGCAAGCCTAGGTATAGGTAAAGGTAAAGGGACCCCTGACCATTAGGTCCGGTCGTGGCCGACTCTGGGATTGCAGTGCTCATCTCGCTTTATTGGCCAAGGGAGCCGGCGTACAGCT
The DNA here is from genome assembly GCA_034642415.1 of Podarcis siculus. Lineage (NCBI taxonomy): Eukaryota > Metazoa > Chordata > Lepidosauria > Squamata > Lacertidae > Podarcis > Podarcis siculus. The sequence continues at coordinate 2,046,470 of JAXCMG010000077.1, read as the reverse complement.
TCTGGGTCATGTGGGCCAGCATGACTAAGCCGCTTCTGGCGAACCAGAGCAGTGCACGGAAACACCATTTACCTTCCATTAGTTAAAGTCGTGCTTCAGGTTAAGAACAGTTTCAGGTTATGTACGGACCTCCGGAACGAATTAAGTACTTAACCCAAGGTACCACTGTTGTTCTCCTTCAAAGAATAACATGCCGCAAGCTTCAAATTGTTTAAGTTTTTCCCAGAGGTTAAAATCTAACCCCCCCCCCCCCCAAATCTAATAACAGATTATACATTTCAGGCAAAATTCTGTCCTGAATTTTCCAACGTGCAGCTTCACTGCATGTCCACAAGGGAAAGAGAGTGCGCTATGACTTTCAGATGCAGGACTAGATGGGATGTTGAGGCAGTGCCTTTTCTAACATGGCAACCAGGCTGCAAAACTCTCTCCCTAAAAAGCATTGTTTGGCTGCCTCTCCTTTAGGCATCAAGCAAGCTGCAAAGAGCCTTTTATTCCACTGAGCATAGGTTAAAGTTTTGTCTTTGCCTAAGGTTTGGGTGTCTTTGCCTATGGCCCACCAGATGTCCCAATTTGGCCCATCAGGGTGTTTCCCCAAAGCCACGCCCACCTGCCCTACACCTGACATTCTATGTGACATCACCGATAAGCTGATTGGTGGTTAGAGCTGTTCCTCTGAAGATCAGCTACACTAAGGAGTTCCCTTAGTGCTTGGAGTCACCAGACCTCATAGAAACATCAGGTCAAAGTAGCCCACTGCAGATGGGGGGAGCCCAGGATGTTCCTCCCCACAACCCCAGCCCAGGGGATTAAGTATGCAGGGCAGCCCCAAATTTCTGATGTCCCCAATAGGCTCAGAAGTTGAAAGAGGTGTGATCAGATCTGGCATGGCAAGTACCGTATTTTTCGCTCCATAAGGCGCACCTGACCTTAAGACGCACCTAGTTTTCAGAGGAGGAAAACAGGGGGGGAAATATTCTGAATCAAATGTTGTACTAAACTATTTAATAAGCTACTGGTATATAAGAGTGAGACTGAGAGGGACAGGAGCTGTATGTTTGTTTAGTGTGCACGCTCAAGGAGCCAGCGGATCAGCTGAGACGCGGGGGATTTGTGTAATTTTTCCCTCTCCCTCATCCCTTGCCCTCCAGTCCCCAGCAGTCTTCCTATTTTACCTCCTGATTTTCACTGCGCTTGTGGCTCAGAGCTCGAGGTTGGGGGGTTCTTTTGCTGCTGGTTGCTTAAATTCTATACTTCCCGATCCAGCCCCTCCTGTGTCCTGCCGTCCCTCTGCAGCCTCATTGCTCCGTTTAGGGAGCACACAAACCTTTGCTAGCTGAGGCTGCTGCAGCTGTTGCTGGCTAGGCACCGCTTTTAAAAGCGCCTGCTGGCTCTGAATCGCCTGCCTCCTCCCGGCTCGCTGTAAAGCAAGCAAAGGGAGAGCCGCGCAAAGCGGGACAGAAGCCCTGTAAGCAGCTCCCGCTTTGCTTGACTGGCGGGAGCCATGGCTCCGGCCGTGTGCATTCACCCCATAAGACGCACAGGCATTTTCCCTTTCTTTTTAGAAGGAAAAAAGTGCGTCTTACGGAGCGAAAAATACGGTAAGCTCTCGAAGAGGCTGACATGGGATGAGATGGTACAACTCACTGAGACGAGACTCTGATCAGGCGGCGGTTCAAGTAGCGTCTCTCTTCTGTCAGGTCCGCTGGGAAGGAGAGAAAACAGGGTGTGTAAGGGAGCTAGAAGCAGGATTGGACCCCTCACCAACCAAAGCAAGGAAGACAGCACTGAGCTCAGCACCCATGAGTTCTGCCTCAGTGGATTCTACATTCAGAGAGTGCCTGAAGTTTGTACAAACGTTACTAAGATTCTATGCTTGAGAAGAGATCTGGAAATCTGTCTTGTTGATATGCAAATGCACACCTTTTTATATATAAAAAAGGAATAATTTACTTTGAAGTTTTTGAGTTGCAGAGTTAGTAACTATGATTTATTTATTTTTAAAAAAAAGCAAATATCACCTGTGTAGAGGAAAGGGGAAATCTGGATTAACTAGAGGGCGAAACAGGTTGGCCAACAATGTTGTGTGGATGCTGTGTTAAGAGTGAAGGCAGACACAATGTTTTTAGAGCTGTGGAAACATTCTGGAAGTGTTTTCAGGGTGACACTTTTACTGTAGTAGTAATAATAATAATAATAATAATAATAATAATAATAATTTATACCCTGCCCATCTGGCTGGGTTTCCCCAGCCACTCTGGGCAGCTTCCAATAAAACACTAAAATACAATAACCTATTAAACATTAAAAGCTTCCCTAAACAGGGCTGGCTTCAGATGTCTTCTAAAAGTTTGGTAGTTATTTTCCTCTTTGACATCTGGTGGGAGGGCGTTCCACAGGGCGGGCGCCACTACCAAGAAGGCCCTCTGCCTGGTTCCCTGTAACTTGGCTTCTCGCAGTGAGGGAACTGCCAGAAGGCCCTCGGTGCTGGATCTCAGTGTCCGGGCTGAACGATGGGGGTGGAGACGCTCCTTCAGGACCGAGGCCGTTTAGGTGGTCTATGAAGCCCTAGCACCAGATTAATGTCCAAATGTATTTTAATTCTCAAGAGACAAGCTCAGGGGCAGGCGGTTGGCAAGTGTGAAGCAGAAGCCAGCAGCACCAATTTTGGCCTTCCCCTGATGATGTGACCAGTGAACCTCGCTACCTTCACCCCAACCCATGGAGAAGTCTTGCACTTTCAAAAATATTTCTTAACAGCCAATACAATGGCAAACAAGTAGGTAAGCCTTCATGTAAAACAATCCTTTATTTATTTCCCCAAAATAAAAGCAGCCAGCCTACTTATGGGGGCAAGACTAACAGCCGAGTTAACCTTCAACTTGCTGGTGTGTATGTCCAAATTTGGGACTAAGCCAGGCCCACACCAGAGCTGAAAAATTTGCTGCACGTTCCAGTTTTGTATGATTATTATCTGTCTTCACCCTTAGACAGTAAACTCCGCAGAGCAGAGGCCCTGGCTTGTTCTTCTTTTTGTTGTAAATTATGTTACTCTGTGAAGTTCTATGACATAGATGGCAGCATATAAAGTTTACCATAGTTATCGTCGGTGCTTTTTTTCTAGAAAAAGAGGGGCTGGAACTCACCATGAACACCTCCCTTATTCTCTTATACAGTGGTACCTCAGGTTACATACGCTTCAGGTTACATACGCTTCAGGTTACAGACTCCACTAACCCAGAAATAGTGCTTCAGGTTAAGAACTTTGCTTCAGGATGAGAACAGAAATCATGCTCCGGTGGTGCAGCGGCAGCAGCAGGAGGCCCCATTAGCTAAAGTGGTATATTACAGTGGTATCTCAGGTTAAGAACAGTTTCAGGTTAAGTACGGACGTCCAGAATGAATTAAGTACTTAACCTGAGATACCTGAGGTACCACTGTAATGGCAAGGGCGCTCACCTGAGATGTGCCGGAACTGACATCTAGTGAGTTCCGGCTGAAAAAAAGCCTGGTCATCATCATCATGGCAGCCATAAAAGCTGCAGATGTTGTTTCAAAACCTCACCTCACCAGCAATCAAGTTCTCTGCAGCTCAGGACCCCAATACGTTGAGGACTGCCTCTTCCCACATGAACCTACCCAGACCCTGAGATCATCTTCTGAGGCCCTCCTTCGTGTGCCTCCTACTTGAGAGGTCCCGAGGACGACAACATGAGAATGGGTCTTCTCTGCAGTGGCTCCCCATTTTGGAATACTCTCCCCAGGGAGGTTCGGCTGGCACCTTCATTATACACCAGGCAAAAACGTTTCTTTTTAACCAAGCCTTTGGGTTGATCTGATTTACATCCTATACCCTTTTAAATGTGGTTTTTGGGGGGAGGCCTGTTGTTGGGTTGTTTTAACTTTTATTATGTACCGTATTTTTTGCTCTATAAGACGCACTTTTTCCCTCCTAAAAAGTAAGGGGAAATGTGTGTGCGTCTTATGGAGCGAATGCAGGCCGCGCAGCTATCCCAGAAGCCAGAACAGCGAGAGGGATTGCTGCGCAGTGCTCCCTCTTACTGTTCTGGCTTCTGGGATTCAGAATATTATTTTTTCTTGTTTTCCTCCTCCAAAAACTAGGCGCGTCTTATGCTCTGGTGTGTCTTATAGAGCGAAAAATACGGTATTTTGTGGTTTTCTATCTTATCCCTGAGACCCCTGGGTATAGGGCGGTATATAAATTCAGTAAATCATAATCCATCACCTGAGGAGGCTGAATTCTGCACGGCGAGATTACAGAAATACTGAATACATATAAGCCGGGCCCATAAACGTGAAAATGCAAGACATCCGAATGCCCTGGAATTCAGGGCATAGAAGATTGTCATGAAAGAGGGAACCCCATGACAATCTGGCAGGCAGGAATACCTTGCCGGCGTTCACTATAGTAAGGAGAAAAAGCTGAATCCCGGGGTGTGTCAGGATAGAGGTACTTCAGTGGATTCTCAGATTTTTGCTCCATAGCCAGGAAGTGATAGTCATGGATGATGTCTGGCAGCGCCAGGGACTTGAGCTCGACGGAGGTGTAGGGCTCCACTGACTGGAACCTGGGGGAACCTGCAGAGGTTGGAAACACCTAGTCAAAGTGTCAGGTGGAGTTCTTTCTGATCTTGTCTGGAGATCAACCCATCCAGATGATGGATAGATAATTTATTACGGTCAAAGACCAGCTCGCATAACACAGTAAAAACAGCGTCCATAAAGTTAAAATAGACAATCAGAGCAGACGGCAGCAATAGCTCATGAGTTAAAATTGAGATATATACATACACCCGTACAACTGAGATTTGGGCTACCATAGAAATTGACCCTGAGGCACCCCAAAGGGCGACTTCAGCATTTCCCTAGTAAGCTATTTTATTCTAGAGAATGATCTGTTCCTACAAATCTGGGCTACCAGCCAGGTCGTCAGGTGGAGTTAGTTATGTTCATGCAGTCTTTTTCAAAACTGCATTTTAAATACGTAAGTTCTTCTTAGGCTATCTATGTTGCAAGAATTCCCACCGTCTTATCTTCTAGTGTTCATTGATGATTATAAAGATTCTGTACTGGGTTTTTGTTTTTAAATCATTGTTTTGTAATAAGCAACCAAGGAAATATTTACTGAATGGCAGCTATATAAAAGTTAAATAAAAGAGGCAGGCAGGCTTAGAATGAAAATGGTCTGCCTACATCTCACCAGCATAGGGCCCGATTTAGGTTTGATGAGGCCCTAAGCTACTGAAGGTAATGGGGCCCTTTATACGTCCAGCTGTCCTTTGTCAACAACAAATTGTCGCTGTTTTTTTGTGTTGAATATTTGCTATATGGTAATTTATGGACCTAACAGGTATCTAAAGACATTTGCACATAACAAAATATGTATTTTATCAAAGTAATTGTTGAACTGAAATACAATTAAGAATAAGTATATTAATACATCCAGGTTTTTTCCTTTAATTTTTTTGGGGGCCCCCCAAAGGGTGGGGCCCTAAGCTATAGCTTGTTTAAAGGTAAAGGGACCGCTGACTGTTAGGTCCAGTCGCAGACAACTCTGGGGTTGCGGCACTCATCTCGCTTTATTGGCCGAGGGAGCCGGCATACAGCTTCCGGGTCATGTGGCCAGCATAACTAAGCTGCTTCTGGCAAACCAGAGCAGCGCACGGAAACGCCGTTTACCTTCCCACCAGAGCAGTACCAATTTATCTACTTGCACTTTGACGTGCTTTGGAACTGCTAGATTGGCAGGAGCAGGGACCAAGCAACAGGAGCTCACCCCGTTGCGGGGATTTGAACCGCCGACCTTCTGATCGGCAAGTCCTAGGCTCTGTGGTTTAAGCCACAGCGCCACCCACTTGTTTATCTTATACGTTAATCTGGCACTGCACTAAACACATGAGGAGAGTTCAGAAGGACTGACAAAAATGGGAGGGTGTATCAGTACCTCATTTTGGAAAATCCTGGGGCTGGTTCATGCATTCTGTTTATTTATTTGGACCACCTCGTAAGTACTTAAATAATAATAATAATTTGTATTTAAAGGATTTTTACTTTCAAATCTGCAGGAAAGCAAAAGGAGATGGACTTAGTTCTGCCCCCGTGTAGAACTGGGACTGAACTGCAATGGGTTTGTCCATCCCTAGTTCTAATACACACTTATCAGGGTTAGAGATGGAAAGGCCTGGGGGGGAAAAACTCCCTGAAAATGGGGGACTGGTGGCAAATATTCCCACTTCCACACCTTTTTTTGCTGGTTCCAGGGACACAAGAACAGGCCCTATAGCTGATTTTCCTTACCCCAGTGCAATCCAGTTAAAATGATAAAAAATGAAAATAAAAGGCTTCTTTTGGTTTTTGTCATGTCCTTCAGAGACAGCCCAGACTTGCTTGATTTAATTAGCATTTCCCAGCTCTGCATCAATAATCAATACTTCAGATTTGCAATCCTAGCTTGGACTCTATGTTGTTTTTAACCCTGCTTATCTTCTTGTCCGAATGCTTGATTAAGTTATGCTAATTAAAGGAAATGGATTTGCCACAAGCCTAAAAACTCATCTTTGAACCATAATTTTTCTGTGTGCTGACACAAAGGGGCACTAACTCTCCAGCTTAACATGGCAGAGGGAAGTGAGGTAAAAACTCTCTGCTACACAGAAATCATACTTAGATTTCCCCTGCTGAGCAAGGCAGAATTGTCACAGGGACAACTGTTCCCCACATTCCACCCCCATTTTCAGATTTTTTAAAAGGGATTCACATCTCTAATCAGTGCCTAAGTTAAAAAATACAATGAAGTATTGGAAAAAATGGTTTTTTTAAACCCCCCAAGAAGAATTAAAAAAAAACAGCAGAAAAACACACACACTGTGATGATTAAGAAGAAGAGGAGTTTGGATTTGCTATCCCACCTTTCACTCCCCTTAAGGAGTCTCAAAGCTGCTAACAATCTCCTTTCCCTTCCTCCCCCACAACAAACACTCTGTGAGGTGAGTGGGGCTGAGAGACTTCAGAGAAGTGTGACTAGCCCAAGCTCACCCAGCAGCTGCATGTGGAGGAGCAGGGAATCGAACCCAGTTCACCAGATTACGAGTCCACCGCTCTTAACCACTACACCACCGCTGGCACCACAAGGCAAGGCAAGGGAGAGAATTCCAGGAATTAACCTGTGTCGTCGAAGTCCACCCAGGTAAAGGTGACGCCCCCATTGGCGGTGCTCTCACTGAAGCGCAGCAGGAAGGTGCCTGCCCTCTTCTTCTTCAGCAAACTCCTCTCCCGCTTGCGGCTCACGAAGCCCATGATGAGACTAGGATGCGATGCGGGTGGGAAGAGGAGAAATATCAAGGTCAAAGAGCTGCCACCTTTGCGCTGCCTTAACTCCCTCCCAGGAACTGTAGCCTCACATCAGATGGGTGGGGTACAAATAATAAAATTACTTTTATGACGATCTTCCTGCAACCCCCTCCCGAGTCACGACAAGGAATCTACTCAATTACTAAAAACGGGCCAGTACAGCAGTACCTCAGGTTAAGTACTTAATTCGTTCCGGAGGTCCGTACTTAACCTGAAACTGTTCTTAACCTGAAGCACTACTTTAGCTAATGGGGCCTCCTGCTGCTGCCGCGCCACCGGAGCATGATTTCTGTTCTCATCCTGAAGCAAAGTTCTTAACCTGAAGCACTATTTCTGGGTTAGCGGAGTCTGTAACCTGAAGCGTATGTAACCTGAAACGTATGTAACCTGAGATACCACTGTACATGACTTGGATGTACGGCAGGGTGGCTCATAGTTGAGACAGCATCTATAAAACACCTAGTTCTGAATATAACAGTTGGGAGTTCGGCACAGTCTGTTGGCCGCAGAGCTGTGCATCGAAGGCTACCTGGGGGTCAATTCCCCATGGACTGAAGTGCTTGCTTGGTAATGTATATACTACAGTGGTACCTCTGGGTGCGAACAGGATCCGTTCCGGAGCCCCATTCGCATCCAGAAGCGAATGCAATTTCAACTTAAAAGGTGAAATTAATATATGAGATAGACTCATGACATGCAAAGCCTTTATTTGTTATAATTGTGATGTTATAATTGTGGCTATTAAACAATAAATAACAATGATATATGTGTGTGTGTTTTAGTACCTCATGTTACATATGCTTCAGGTTACATACGCTTCAGGTTACAGACTCCGCTAACCCAGAAATAGTACCTCGGGTTAAGAACTTTGCTTCAGGATGAGAACAGAAATTGTGCTCCGGCAGCAGCAGGAGGCCCCATTAGCTAAAGTGATGCTTTAGGTTAAGAACGGACCTCCGGAACAAATTAAGTACTGTATTTTTCGCTCTATAGGACGCACTTCACAATAGGACGCACCTTGTTTTAGAGGGGGGAGAACAAGAAAAAAAATATCTCCCCCTCTCTGCCCAGCACCCCTTCAGCAAAGCGGCAGGAGGCGCTGTGCAGAGAGGCGGAGAATTCCCCCCCACCTTGTTTCCCCCCTCTAAAACAAGGTGCCGTTCAAGGTGCGTTCAGTTGCCTTCAGGCGGCTACCTTGGAAGCCTGGAGAGCGAGAGGGGTCAGTGCGCACCGACCCCTCTGGCTCTCTAGGCTTCAGGTTCCTTTCGACCTGCTCTTTGGGGCTGGCAGGGGGAAGCCCACCGCCAGCCCCAAAGAGCAGGTTGGGGAGCAGCGGAGAGGCTGCTGCCATAGCTGCACATCACCTCTCCAGCCGGGAGAGGGTCGCGGGGCTATGGCAATACCCCCACCTCCCGCAAAAGCCCACAGGAGCCGCGCACCCTTTAAGGAGCATGCGGCTCCTGTGGGCTTTTCTACGAGGAGGGAGAAGGGACTCACTGGCCGCGTCAGTCCCTCGTCCCTCCTGAGGAAAAGCTCGCAAGAGCTGCGCGGAGCTTGTGTGTGGCTCTTGGGGGCTTTTCCTGCCTGCCTCCCCCCTGCCATCGCTCCATAGGACGCACACACATTTTCCCTTCATTTTTGGAGGGGAAAACGTGTGTCCTATAGAGCGAAAAATACGGTACTTAACCAGATGTACCACTGTATTTGCAAAGAACTCAAGTGGCTTTTGCAACGATTGGCAGAGACGGGCAAAACTCCCCCTAGCAAACAGCGCCCTCCAGGGGCCGTTGCCGTTAAAGGCTTTGTGCAACTCCTCGAGTTCTGCTATTTGTGAAGGAAGAAGCCAAATTCTCCCCTCTTCTTCCCCACCTCGCTCCTTACCCGTTGTTCCAGAGTTGCAGGAGGTGCTCCTTAATCAAGAGCAAGATGCCATCAATCCAGGTCCAGAAGGAGAAAGCGTACGAAGTAGGCTGTGGGGAAAAGGAGAGAGGAAATAAGAAGAGGGAAAGCGTTTCGGTGAGCAACAGAAGGAGGCAGGGGTGGCGCTTACCCTGGCAAACTGTGCCCAGGCGACTGTGCTCTGCGATGTTGCATTTGGTCCTTCGGTGGAAAGAAAAGGCAAGAAGTGAGCTGCATAATTGTTTTGACAGAAATATGGGGGGGGGGTGAGGCCTGTTAGTTGACCCTTCTTTGGCACACCCCACCACCACCCTTACTTCCACTTTATGGACTTGAGGGAACAGAAGATAACACACTGTTCATTCTATCTTGAACAGCTACCACCAACCCTGGCTCTACATTCATGGTCACTGATGGAAATAGTGGTACCTTGGTTCTCAAACGCCTTGGTTCTCAAACGCCTTGGTTCCCAAACGCTGAAAACCCGGAAGAAAGCGTTCCCGTTTCCCAACGTTTTTCAGAAGCCGAACGTCCAATGTGGTTGTTGGCTATTGTTTCCAGGGCGTCTGCACCCATCAGAAGCTGCGCCTTGGTATTCGAATATTTCGGAAGTCAAACGGACTTCTGCAACGGATTAAGTTTGGCGCTTTTGTTTCTGCTATCTATTTTGCGTTTTTGTTTTTGAGGCTTTTTCGGTTCATTTGTTTTTGGGACTGTGTGGAACCCAGTTCACCTACTGACTGATTGATTGTGTGACTGCGGAAATGGATAAAAGCCCCCTCCCTCCCCATCCAAACAATGACTATCATCAGTGCAGGTAATAATTTTTTTTTTAATCATCTACAATACTGTCTTATTTATTTTATAGCACAATACATTGATTATTGCTTTCATTTTATGGATCAACGGTCTCATTAGATAGTAAAATACATACAGCAATTTGCTGTTTTAAGGGTTGTTTTTAAAAGTCTGGAATGGATTAATCCGTTTTGCTTTACTTTCTAGGAGAAAGCGTGCCTTGGTTTTGGAATGCTTTGGTTTTGGAACAGATTAAGTTTGAGAACCAAGGTACCACTGCATTTTCCCTCATTTAAAATGGGTTTTGCGCTAAAGGACTTTGCTGAAGACGTGAGGAGGAAAATCCACCTGTGTTGGGACTTTTGGGGCCCAGGACACTTGAGGAGTTCACCTCCTCTCAAAACATCCTGGCCACTTTTTAACAGAGAGAGAGGCCCCCTTCTCTTTCTCCCACCTAAGGTGAGTCATGGGGGGGCCAGCATTTTTATTACAGCCAGCTGTTGTCTGCTAAGGAATCTTTTACCCATGATCCCTGCTGTTGTCCCTTTTAAAAGGATTTTTAAGCTGGTGCATGTTTATTTCATTTTTTTATTATTGCTGCCTTTATTTTTACTGTTGTATTTTCTGTTCCATTCTTTCTATTTTAATACATATTTTTATTGCAATGCGGTTTCAGATGTATGTGGGGGCATGGGCCAAGGGTAGAACGGTGGTTAATTGAAAATCCTAAATATTTTTTTTTAAAGGGTAGAATGTGGCTAGGGCTGGGAAATAGCTGGTTTTCAACTTTGTGATTTTTCACCCACTAAACATTGCAATACACTGCTGTTTCACGATGTCTGAAATAAAGATGGAGGTAAGTAGAGGCACTGGGTGGATTCACGGTTTTTCTGGCATTGTGATTTTTGCCGGCGCCTGGTCTTATGATTCCCTGCCCCATGCAGGAGGCAGGGGAGAGGTGAGCTGGAAGAGTTAACAGGGGCTACAGGAATCGAGGGAAGCAACCATCTGGAGGCAGTTGGAGGATGGATGGCGGCTAACGGATTGAGGTTGAATCCTGACAAGACAGAAGTACTGTTCCTGGGGGACAGGGGGCAGGCGGGTGTGGAGGACTCCCTGATCCTGAATGGGGTAAGTGTGCCCCTGAAGGACCAGGTGCACAGCCTGGGAGTCATTTTGGACTCGCAGCTGACCATGGAGGCGCAGGTCAATTCTGTATCCAGGGCGGCTGTCTACCAGCTCCACTTCGTACGCAGGCTAAGACCCTACCTGCCCGCAGACTGTCTCGCCAGAGTGGTGCATGCTCTAGTTATCTCTTGGACTACTGAAATGCCCTCTATGTGGGGCTACCTCTGAAGGTGACCCGGAAACTGCGATTAATCCAGAATGCAGCAGCTAGACTGGTGACTGGGAGTGGCTGCCGAGACCATAAGACACCAGTCCTGAAAGATCTTTATTGGCTCCCAGTACATTTCCGCGGGTGGCGCAAGGGACGCGGGTGGCGCTGTGGGTAAAAGCCTCAGCGCCTAGGGCTTGCCGATCGAAAGGTCGGCGGTTCGAATCCCCGCGGCGGGGTGCGCTCCCGCTGCTCAGTCCCAGCGCCTGCCAACCTAGCAGTTCGAAAGCACCCCCGGGTGCAAGTAGATAAATAGGGACCGCTTACTGGTGGGAAGGTAAACGGCGTTTCCGTGTGCTGCGCTGGCTCACCAGATGCACCTTTGTCACACTGGCCATGTGACCCGGATGTGTCTCCGGACAGCGCTGGCCCCCGGCCTCTTGAGTGAGATGGGCGCACCAACCCCAGAGTCTGTCAAGACTGGCCCATACGGGCAGGGGTACCTTTACCTTTACCTTTACGTTTCCGAGCACAATTCAAAGTGTTGGTGCTGACATTTAAAGCCCTAAACGACCTCGGTCCAGTACACCTGAAGGAGCGTCTCCATCCCCATCATTCAGCCTGGAGGTCCAGTTCCGAGGGCCTTCCAGCAGTTCACTTCAAGAAGTGAGGTTACAGGGAACCAGGCAGAGAGCCTTCTCGGTAGTGGCGCCTCCCAGCAGATGTCAAGGCAATAAACAACTATTTTACTTTTAAAAGACAACTGAAGGCGGCCCTGTTTAGGGAAGTTTTTAATGTCTGGTGCTGTATTGTTTTTAATATTCAGTTGGAAGCCGCCCAGAGTGGCTGGGGAAACCCAGCCAGATGGGTGGGGTATAAATAATAAATTATTATTATGATTATTAGCTGGCTTCATGGTTTTTCGCACACAGTGATTCTTGCATAGTACACAAACACACATACACACATCATGATTCGTGATACATTTCCAGGTCAAAAATTATGAACCCAATATCATTCCACCTGCCTTGCCCGCCCCCCCGCCCCCCAGCCCTGGGAGTCCTCTTAAGGAATCTGTGCCTGGAGGAAGAACTGTGAGGGGAGAGACTTCATCAGGCAAGGCCTTCTTCCACCTCCTTTGCCCCACCCTCAAGTCTCTGCTTCTCAATTTGTATTGTATTATTTTATGCACTGTGGTTTGCCGTTGTTTTATCGATTGTAGTTTAGAAATTATTTATTGTAATTGTTAAGAGTGGATTTCTGTTTAGTTTTTAAATGCTGATATTTAATATTACTCTATACTATTCTTACGATTGTTGAATGTTACTTTACTTGATGTAGATTGCTTATTTTAAAGTTATGTTTTATTATCACCTTTTTGTATTGCATTAGATTGTTATAAGGTGTACATTTTTTGTTTCTTCAGCTTGTAAACCGCCTTGGGTACTGTAAGATGGAAAGATGGTATACCAATTAAAAGTGATGATGATATGGACTTCAAACTGGTTTTGGACGATATATCAATATATCACCCAGTGCTAAACGGTGGGGTTCTGAAAATCCAAAATAAATTGAACCACTGCACTACACTGGCCCCGCATTACCAGACTCCCCCATTACCACAGAGCTTCTCTCTCAGCATCTTGAGTTGATCTGCGTTTAGGCCTCGGTCAGTAGCAGCCAAGAACTGCCAGCTCAGGACAGGGGACAGTTGGTCCCAGGTGGCAGCAGGTGGATTGCAGAAAAACAGCTGGTTCTGAGAGAAAGACAGGAGGGGAGAGGGAAAACACACACAGTGAGCCAGGCGAGACCAATTTAGGGAACAGGAGGGACACAGGGCATGAGTTGGAGGGAAATCCGGGACCATCAAAAGCTTTGGATAGAAAGCTGGCCAGGACAATGTCGCAAGAGTTACAAAAACCCAACATGGAACCCTCAAGATGTTGCTACGTTCCAAGTCCCCTTCATCCCAGGCCCGTCGTTCGCCATGGGGCTGAGGCTGCTGGGATCTGGAGTCTAACAACATCTGGGAGAGCGCCATGTTGTCTACAGTGGTACCTCGGGTTAAGTACTTAATTCGTTCCGGAGGTTCGTTCTTAACCTGAAACTGTTCTTAACCTAAAGCACCACTTTAGCTAATGGGGCCTCCCGCTGCTGCTGCTGCTGCACGATTCTGTTCTCATCCTGAAGCAAAGTTCTTAACCCGAGGTACTATTTCTGAGTTAGCGCAGTCTGTAACCTGAAGCGTCTGTAACCCGAGGTACCACTGTACTTTTGTAAGCCACGGAAATCTTTAATAAAAATACAGTGGTACCTCAGGTTAAGTACTTAATTCGTTCCGGAGGTCCGTTCTTAACCTGAAACTGTTCTTAACCTGAAGCACCACTTTAGCTAATGGGGCCTCCCGCTGCCGCCAGAGCACGATTTCTGTTCTCATCCTGAAGCAAAGTTCTTAGCCCAAGGTACTATTTCTGGGTTAGCAGAGTCCGTAACCTGAAGCGTTTGTAACCTGAAGCGTATGTAACCCGAGGTACCACTGTACACAGAAGCAAGTTTCATGTAGGAAGAGCAGGTTGCCTGTGGGGAGAAAAGTCACCGGTCGACATATGTGCAAGAGTGATGCAGGCACATGCCCTGTGCAATGTCATGTGCTGTGGAGCACACACAAGGAAAGGAGTCCGAAAATAAAAGGCGACCAGCGCCAAAGTTAGTGATTGTTTCTCCAGGGTGCGTTTCCGGGTATCCTCTGAAGCATGGTCGAGGTGTGTGTGTGGGGGGGGGTATTAATCTGCCATCTTCCGAACTGAGGGAGTCTCTACAGGCTAAACATGGGCAAGGTATCCACATCTAAATGACAGCAGTTCTATATTGGAATTCTGAATCAAATTATTATTTGCTGCTATATAATCAATTAATTAATTAATTAATTATACCCCGCCCATCTGGCTGGCTTTCCCCAGCCACTCTGGGCGGCTTCCAACAGAACACTAAAATACAATAACCTATTAAACACTAAAAGCTTCCATAAACAGGGCTGCCTTCAGATGTCTTCTAAATGTTTGGTAGTTATTTTTCTCATTGACATCTGGTGGGAGGGCGTTCCACAGGGCGGGTGCCACTACCGAGAAGGCCCTCTGCCTGGTTCCCTGTAGCTTGGCTTCTCGCAGTGAGGGAACCGCCAGAAGGGCCTCAGCGCTGGACCTCAGTGTGTATTTATTCTTATTCTTATTATTCATAGACCACCCTATACCTGCAGGTGTCAGAGTGGTTCACAGAATAAAACCAGAATATAAAACCACAAAGTACATAATCAAAATATTGGGGTGTTGTTAACTCAATCACATACACACACCCCACAAACATTTTAAAAGGGCACAGGATGTCAATCAAATCAACCAAAGGTAAAGAGGGACCTTTTTGCCTGGTGCCTAAAGGTGCATAATGAAGGCAGCAGCCGGACCTCCCTGGGGAGTGCATTCCACAAACGGGGAGCCACTGCCGAAAAGGCCCTGTTCTCATGTTGCCACCTTCCGGAAGCTCACACTGAGAAGGCACACAAAGAAGGGCCTCAGGTGATATAACTTTATTGTGTACTATTATATTCGAAGGGATTGTTGAGTATTACTTTGCTTGACATAAGTCACTTATTTCAAAGTTATGTTTTTATTATGATTTTTTTGTATTGGATCAGATTGTTATAAGGTTATGGTCTTTGTTGTGTATTTTGTTGTTTCTTCAGCTTGCAAACCACCTTACGTATAGTAATTTTAAAAGGCGGTATGCAAATTAAAAGTGAAATGAAACGAAATGCTTTCTGGCTAGGGGGGGTCAACCCTATCCCACAGAGAGGGCTTCCAAAAAAGAGAGAAATGTGGTATGTTTCTTACCGTTGGGTTTGGACTGAACATGAGGTACCATAAGATAGAGGCCCAAGCACTGGACATCTGGTTGGTATTAGAGATGACCACCACTGGCAAAGTGGATGTCTAAGAGGAGAAAGATCACAAATCTTGAAAGAGCAGCAATAAATGCAGATCCCAGACCCTGGGCCAAATTTAAAAGGCCATGGTCCCCATATGACAAATTCTGCTCTCTCCTTGACCAAACTGAGGCAAAAACACGAGGAAGGCAGTTGACAGATGGGCCTAATGCATCTTCCTTCTCCCCAATCTCCTCTCAGCGCCATCTCGTTCTTCCGCAGTGACAAAAATATTCTCAACGAAGATAAGTTTGATCAAACAAAGATTCGGTGATGTTACGCACAAGAGATAGACAGGGTGCCGGCGTTTGTCACCTGTTTCGCCCATGAAGAGTCTTGGGCTTCTTCAGTAAATTCTCTCTCACGGTTTTGATATCTTTATAAACATTCACTGGTGGTACAAACCAAAACTTATTAGTGTTTAAATAAAATAAATGCTTAAGTCAAGAAAGAACTTGGCATATGAAGTGCAAGTATTGATATTCTCAGAAATTACATAATGAATGTTTAAAGGTTAATCAGGTTTTGGTTGATATCACCAGTGAATGTATGTAAACACACCAAAATCTTGAGGGAGAATTTCCTGAAGAAAGAAATTAAATATTGTAGCTGAAGCCAAGAAGGAATGTAACTTATGGACTCCAAGTAGAGACTTTTGTACTTGCCTGTTCAGATATTATTTAGAAATTTTATTTAATCTTCGTTGATATCTAACCCTTGAGCGTAACATCGCCGACACTTTGTTTGATCAAACTTACCTTTGTTGATATCTACAGGCGCCTGGCTAAAGGAACTTTAAAAATTGAATCTTCCTTTTGGACACAATTTGAATGAGTTTTCTATTTGTGGCTTCTGTAGTCAATCTTGTACCTTGTTATCTCAATTTTGGGATCATTAATATAAGATTTAGAACGTAGAATGGTTTGTTAGTGTTTTGTGTGCCGCTTATGTGCTGCTTACTTCATACTGGTTTACTCTGAGAATTGGCAGCATAGGTTCATTTCTTCAGTAGGCTCACTTCAAGGAACCTGGCCGGTAAGAGGACTGCATTCAGCCACCACCACAACCAACCCCTAACTTCATCAGTGAGGTCCTCATACCTGCAGCTGACACGTAAAATCTTGGTGGCAATAGTCCAGGATGAAAGTGATGGTGTGGAGCTCCTCTGTGACAGGCAATAATCCCTATGGGAGGGAGAGAGAATGAGAATTAGCAAAGGCAAGAGGCACACACCTAGTTGAGTCTGTTATTTTATACAGATTTTTCTGGAACCTTAAAGATTTATTGGGTTGTGAACTTCTGTAGACTAGAGTCCATCCATCAGATGCAGGAAGTGTTAGAACAACTGACTACAGTGGTACCTCAGGTTAAGTACTTAATTCATTCCGGAGGCCCGTTCTTAACCTGAAACTGTTCTTAACCTGAAGCACCACTTTAGCTAATGGGGCCTCCTGCTGCTGCCGCGCCGCCAGAGCACAATTTCTGTTCTCATCCTGAAGCAAAGTTCTTAACCTGAAGCACTATTTCTGGGTTAGCAGAGTCTATAACCTGAAGTGTATGTAACCTGAAGCGTATGTAACCCGAGGTACCACTGTACACACACTTCCAAGTGCCATATTTTTCACTCTATTAGACGCACCGGACGATAAGGCGCACCTAGTTTTTAGGGGAGGAAAACAAGAAATAAGACAGCAACGCAAAGCATCCTGAGCTAAGAGGGAGCGCTCCTCCATCTTCGCTCAGGAGGCTTTGCGGGGCTATCCCTGAAGTCAGGAGAGCAAGCGGGATCAGTGCGCACCGATCTCTCTTGCCCTCCTGGCTTCAGCGAAAGCAAGCCTACTGGCTTTCCTCCAAAAAGAGCCGCACACTCTTTAGAGGGAGCGCGGCTCTTGGGGGCTTTTCTGGGAGGTGGGGGAAGGGACAGCGCCGCGCGGCTCTATCCTTTCCACCTTCTGCAAAAGCCAGGGATAGCCGCACGAAGCCTCCGCAGGGCAGCAGGATGAAGGCTCCCCGTGCCCTGCTGAGGCTTCACGCGGCTAAGCCAGAAGCTAGAACAGCTAGAGGGAGCGCTGCGCAGCGATCCCGCTTGCTGTCCTGGCTTATGGGATAGCTGCACGCAGCCTCTCCTGGGCAAGGGGAGCCTTCATCCCCTGCCCAGGGGGGGGGGCTGCGCGGCTAAGGCTCCCCCCAGAGCCTCCTTGGGAAAAAGCCCCGAAGAGCCGCATACATGCTCCACGCGGCTCTTTAAAGGGAGCGCTGAGCAGAGCCTCCCGCCTGCATTCACTCCATAAGACGCACACACTTTTTAGGAGGGGGAAAGTGCGCCTTATAGAGCGAAAAATACGGTTCTTAGGTGTGTCTGTGCCAAAAAGGCCATGAAATACAGTACAATAAGTCAGTTTATTGTGATGAGGGTGCCCCAAGCCTCCAAGCAAACTAACTCTACTGTATGCATTGTTGTATTCCCCACCCCTCATGCATTTGGCTTTCAGTTTATTATCAAGTTGTTCTGTATTTTACGGATTCAAAAGTCCCTTCGAGACGTCTTCCTGTGGAAAGTGATGGATGAATATAATAAAAGAAATAATGACAGAGCACACTTAACTCGAAAAACACTTTTCTGTCTGTGCTATGTCTGACTAAGAGCCTTGGATTTCCAGCAGTCAATGGAAAACCCAGGTTGAGAGATGGCAATATCATACCTAAGTCTGCGGAGAACTGAGGCCTTCTCTTTAAAATGATTGTTATCATATAAAAACCCTCTGATTACACACTAGCACGATTCTGTGCATCAGATATTACCCGCAGGGAAATCGTGATAAATCAAGGACAGCAAGCCTTATGGAGGCACTACTACTAGTATATTATTATTATTACTATTATTATTATTATTATTATTATTATTATTATTATTATTATTATTATTATT
>JAXCMG010000077.1:1967016-2028148 GCA_034642415.1 Podarcis siculus | reverse complement strand
TTATTATTATTATTATTATTATTATTATTATTATTATTATTATTATTTTCTTTATGAAACTTGTGTTTTAGACACACAACAATCCAGTGTTCAACTGGATTGTTTCAGTAGCAGCTAAAATTCTAGCTGGTTAGCGACACTTGTCTCTCTGTTTTTATTCTGGCTTGTTCTCATAACTATTGTATCCTGCTTTTATAAAAAAAAATTAGCCATTTTAAAACTGCTGGTCTATGGCCGTAATAAACTGATCGGATCGGATTGGTGTGCTTACAAAGCCTGCTCCCCCTGTAAGCAGCAGCAATAGCACTGCTGGGAGGCCAGAAAGGAGCTACATCACGGCTGCATTGAGCCAGCCACTCTTGGGAAAGGCAAACCCACCTCACTGAGACCTTTGCTGCCTTTGCCTTTGCCCAAACCGCATTTCTGCTCCTTCAGCATCTGCAAAGAGAAGAAGAACCACATGTTTACAGGGCTGGAAGCAACCAGATGCCATCACGCTGGGCAGCGCCCCCTGGCAGAAGTCAAAGCTGTTCTCATGCCTCCAAGACAGGGGTCAGCAACCTTTTTCAGCCGTGGGCTGGTCCACCGTCCCTCAGAACATGTGGTGGGCCGGACTATATTTTGGAGGGGGGAATGAACGAATTCCTATGCCCCACAAATAGCCCAGAGATGCATTTTAAATAAAAGCACACATTCTACTCATGTAAAAACACCAGACAGTCCCCACAGATAACCCAGAGATGCATTTTAAATAAAAGGACACATTCTAAAAAGGTAAAGGGACCCCTGACCATTAGGTCCAGTCGTGGCCGACTCTGGGGTTGCGGTGCTCATCTCGCTTTATTGGTACAGCTTCCGGGTCATGTGGCCAGCATGACTAAGCCACTTCTGGCAAACCAGAGCAGCACACGGAAACGCCATTTACCTTCCCGCTGGAGCGGTACCTATTTATCTACTTGCACTTTGACGTGCTTTCGAACTGCTAGGTTGGCAGGAGCAGGGACCAAGCAATGGGAGCTCACCCCGTCGCGGGGATTCGAACCGCCGACCTTCTGATCGGCAAGTCCTAGGCTCTGTAGTTTAATCCACAGCACCACCTGCGGCCCCAGACACATTCTGTTCATCTAAAAATACGCTGATTCCTGGACCGTCCGCAGGGTGGATTGAGAAGGCAGTTGGGCCGGATACGGCCCCCGGGCCTTAGGTTGCCTACCCCTGCTCTAAGAAGATCCATCTTCGTGCAAACGTAGACCACAAAGGGTGTTGCAAGCTCGGAGGAGGAAGAACAGAGAGTGACTCACTGAGAAATGGGAGACTGGTAATCATTATTAAAGGGGGAGAGGACGGAAGCTACAGCAAATGAATGTTAAGGCCCAATTGATGGTAGGGAAAAGTCCTGCCTGGCACGCATGTGATGCTCAGTCATAACCTGCCTGTGAATAAGGCCAGTGGGCGTCATTGTTGATTTTATTTTATTTTTTGGAGGGGGGGTGTTAAAGAAATGAGGCATCAGGACTAATCTCTCCATAAAAGTGGCTGTGGGTCCCAGCACAAAATGGCTGCTATGGGGAGCAAAAATGAAGAGGCAATGTGCTCCATACATGTACTAAAAAAAATACACAGCAAGGCCCATACATTATGTTCCTCCCCACTCCCTGCCCCAGAAAGACTAGGCTCAAGTCTAGTGTCCATATTTAGGCCTCCTAGCAGGTCCCAAATGGGGGAATACAGTGCTCTTTCCCAGGCCTCAGGAGCTAGAGTAGGGAAAGTCATTAAAAAAATTTTTTATTTAAATCTTATTAACATATAAAACACATATATACATTTACACGATACACATACACAACACACTACCTTATTTTCATAACATAAAACATACCTACATTACTCTATATAATACCTACCTATACTGTACATATCAACATATCTACACACCTACCCCACACGGACACCCACCAAGTGACTTGACTTCCAGCCGTTCTTGTTACACTACTTTATTTTTCCAACTAACTTAAACGCATTTCATTATTTCTTTAATCTCTTCTTCTATCCTGACTTTACTCTCCTTTCACTCTTATCATTTTCTGGATTCACTCAATATCTGTCAGAAATTCTACTTTTTCCACATAAATTTTGATGTATTCTTTAAAGATAGCCCGCTCCTTATTCACTTTTTGTACCATATCTCCTCTTATCCTCCCTGTTATTTCGGCAATATGGAAGTATTCCATCATTTTAGATAACCAGTCTGTTTTAGCTGGGACGCTGCTACTTTTCCAATTTTTGGCAATCAATAACCTTGCCGCCGTAGTTGCATACATAAATATATCTATAACGAACTGAAAAAGATGTTTAGATTTTCATTTGAAAAAACCCCAGAATCCTTTCTCCTAGGTATTATGTCAGAGGAAATAAAAAGAATGGTCAGGGAAAGTCAATTTTATTCTTTTTCTTATTACTACTACTACTATTTATTAAATTTGTATACCACCCTATATCCGCAGGTCTCAGGGCAGTTCTCAATATAAAATCACAAAATACATAATAAAAATAAAAACAAGAATGGCCCAATAACCCCCCCTCCCTAACACATTTCTTGTTCAAGCCACATAGAATGGAGGAAGAAAGTCTCAAAAAGAGCTGGCCAAAATGTCTTCCATATTTATTTTGCCGCACCTTGTTCAGAATTGTGTGGCAACCACAGTAGCAGGACAAAATTGGGGTAGGTGGGTGGGGTTTGAGGCACAGGGTAACAGTGAGTCATCCCAGAGCTCAAGACTTGAATTGTCAAGTCTTTCTTCTACCACAGCTGCACGAACACAAATTCCCATCCCAGAGCTGCAAACAAACAGGAGTTTTGCATCTCCCCCATCGCCAGGCCCTTACAATGTACTTGAAGTCACAGATGAGCCCCTCCACCTGGGGCCGGTCCATCACCATGGTTTTGGTGGTTGACGGCAAGATGTTGAACCTCCGAAACCTACAAATGAGAGAGGGAGAGATTTTTAAAAGCGCGTGCACACACACACACGTAATCTGTGAAAGCTTGCCATTCCCAGCTGGCCAGTAACAAGTTTATAGTCAGGTTGAGTTTTATTGTTATGCTATTCTGCTCAAGAAGGGACGCGGGTGGCGCTGTGGGTTACACCATAGAGCCTAGGACTTGCCGATCAGGTCAGCGGTTCGAATCCCCGCGATGGGGTGAGCTCCCGTTGCTCGGTCCCTGCTCCTGCCAACCTAGCAGTTCGAAAGCACGTCAAAGTGCAAGTAGATAAATAGGTACCGCTCCGGTAGGAAGGTAAACGGCGTTTCCGTGAGCTGCTCTGGTTCTCCAGAAGCGGCTTAGTCATGCTGGCCACATGACCTAGAAGCTGTATGCCGGCTCTCTTGGCCAATAAAGCGAGATGAGCGCCGCAACCCCAGAGTCGCCACGACTGGACCTAATGGTCAGGGGTCCCTTTACCTTTATTCTGCTCAAACAGCAGAATAGGAAGCCCAGCTGCCATGTTTCCTTATGCTCATGTGCACCAGTTCTGGGGTTCAGCTTTCATGAGCAATGACTTGGATCGAGCCTTTTCTACATCCCAGAAGACACCTCCCTGCTGCCAATTCCCCTACCATGCAAGCGAGCAAATTTCACATCGCCATCTCCAAACTGGTGTGTGTGTGTTTTGTAGAGGTATTCTGCAACATGCAATCGGATGCAACAATAATACGTTTGTGGTCAATTTGTACTGGACTGTCCGATTGCCATTCCAGTTTATTAGTTGTCTCGCGATGCCCCTCTAACCTTAATTACTTTATTGCCATTTGGAGGGGCACCTGCACTTCAGTGCAAAAAAAGCAAGATAAATAAACAACAACCTGGAACATGTTTTTTTGGTACGGAGAGTTATGGGATTTCAGCAGGAAGTTACGGGAGATGCACTGATTGGAATCAAAGCAATACAGTGGATGCTCGGGTTGTGAACGTGATCCGTGCAGGAGGCACGTCCGCAACCCGCAGCGCCGCGTCTGCGCACGCACGGGTTGTGATTTGGCACTTCTGCGCATGTGCAAAGCATGATTCTGTGTTTCTGTGCATGCGCATGCGCCGAAACCTGGAAGTAACCCATTCTGGTACTTTCGTGTTTCGGCACGTCCATAACACGAAAACATGCAACCTGAAGCGTCTGTAACCCGAGGTATGAGTGTATGTCTACCCTGAAACTTTTAGAGGACTGAAAGCAGGGTTTGCATATGCGCATCGCAAAAACATCAAGAGCACAAATAAGAAAGATGGCAAGAGAAGAAGAGGCGTTTGGATTTGATATCCCGCTTTATCACTACCCGATGGAGTCTCAAAGTGGCTAACATTCTCCTTTCCCTTCCTCCCCCACAACAAACACTCTGTGAGGTGAGTGGGGCTAAGAGACTTCAAAGAAGTGTGACTGGCCCAAGGTCCCCCAGCAGCTGCATGTGGAGGAGCGGAGACACGAACCCGGTTCACCAGATTACGAGTCTACCGCTCTTAACCACTACACCACACTGGCTCAAGGGGCCAAGTTGCTGGGTAAGCAAAAGCCTGCCCCTTCCTCTGCCATGTAGGTGCCAAATCAAAGCCACCACCAGCCTCCCAATGGGCAAAGGCTCACTATTTTCCATTGCCTTCCCACAGCTGTTGCTTACCTTTCCAAATTAGCAGCGTTCCTGCAAGAGATGAAGAAAAAGAAAGAGTTTTTAGTGGAAGATGACCCAGCCCAATGCCCTCCCCACAGTCACACCACTGCAATCTTCAGCCCTGCCCTTGCGACTATAAAGCAAAATCACCTTGGCACTTCACCAAGAGGAACTCACCGGTCGATCTCTATCTTCACCTCCATTGGGTGGTTTCGATCCAGGAGCTTCACCAGGAGCCTGAATTAAGTGGCAACAACAGTTTGTTATAACCCACGAGATCGAAAGTGGCAGGCAGCGGAGTTTCGCTCCGTAAGGGCAAGTGTGAGCCTCGTTCTGTTTCCTCCTTAAATCTCCATTTTTGAGCAGGACGGAGGATGGGAGCAAATGTAGACTTAGTGGGATCTGGCGCCACCTGCTGTTGGCAACCTTGCCACAACCCCACCACCAGGCCTCACTGACAGCAGGCCTCTGTCCTGGACCAAATCTTCCCTGCTCCCTCATTTTAAAATCCAATGGCTTTTAGTGCAATGTGCTTTGCTGAATAAATCTCTTGGATGCATCTAAGCAGAGGCCTCCTGATCCAATCGCCTCTTCCATCAGGGATGGCGGAAACTGTGACCATCCAGATGTTGCTGGCCTCCTAAGTCCAATTAATCCCTGCGAGGGGGAGGGGCTGACTTTGGTCTTTCAAATTTCAGTAACACCCTGCGCAAGGCCAAAATCCGGCGCCCCATTCCTCCCTCCCGTTCTGCTCAATTCACTAGGTCGTAGTTGCGACACACCACAGTGCCCCCTAAGCTCAGTGCCCAGTGGGGTGGAAATGGCTGCACTGCCTTAATAATAATAATAATAATAATAATAATAAATTTTTATTTATACCCTGCCCTTCCCGGTTCAAAAACGAGGCTCAGGGCAGCTAACAACAAATTTAAAGCACTTTAAAACATTTAATTATAAAAGCAGCATAAAATACAGTATAAAAACATGAATAACAATAAAAATCAATTAGATAATCCCCAGGGCTAGCTGGCTGAATTGGTCCTACTTGGGCCAGCGAGGAGGTCAGGAGAGAATTAGCTGTGGGGTCTCAGAGAGGGTTATCTTCATAAAACAGGAGGGGGAGGGAAGGGAAATAAAAGATCAAGCTGAATTCAAATTAAAGGCCAGGTGGAATAGCTCTGTCTTACAGGCCCGACAGGAGGAGGTTAAATCCTGAAGGGCCCTAGTCTCATGGGACAGAGCATTCCACCAGGTCGGAGCCATCACCGAAAAGGCCCTGGTGGAGGATAGAACTGCCTCTGCCCCCTGGCCATGCTGACTGGGGCCAATGGCAGCCTGACTGGAGAGCCCCCAGCTGTTCCCAACCTCTGCCTAGTGGTTTTTAATTCATTCCAAAATGGCCGCCACCTGGAAACCACTGCCGGATTAAGGCCCTCTCTCCTCACCTGGCACGGACAGAGAACTTGTTGCTGGTTCTCAGCACCAGAGGCCGGCGGTTGGGCAATGGCATGGAAGGCTGAATCTCCACCACAAATGCACTGGGAGAAAGCAGAAAGATCTTCAGCACCCACAATCTCCCCCTACTCACTTCCTTGTCTCCCCTTATTTGACGGGTGCCCTCCCTTCCTCTTGGCACCTTTTCAGAAGACAGGCAATTTGCTCTTTCAGCCGCTTCTCCTGCTGGGGCAACTGGACCCGCAGGGGATCTCCTTCATAGGACACCTTCTGGCGCAGCTCCTCCAGGGTGCGAAGCAGCAGCAACAAATGGAAGAGGTTCTCAGCACTCCCGGTGAACCTACGGTGAAGCAAAACAGATGGTAGGAGCACGGGCTGGAGGTGCAGGCGAACTTACTGCAGACCTTCCCACTGAGACTTACCACTTCTCCAGTTCTGTCAAGCTGGTGTCACAATTGTCCCCCATACACGCCCGCCGCTGGCAGTCTTGCCACACCGCTAACTCTGCCAGCAGAAAGTCCCTCAGGGTATCGGAGCGGCCTAGCAGCTCGTTGATCCGATCCAGCAGTTCCTGGTAGAAAGACTGTGAATAAGTAAGAGTGTACCCACACACAGAGGCCTAAGTGGGGTGGCAGAGGGGGCAAGGCATCACTGGAGAGGGTCCTACGGTCCCTGGTACAGTGAAGACATTGAGAAAGATACATACCGTATTGGTCGCTCTATAAGACGCACCCGACCATAAGACGCACCTGGTTTTTAGAGGAGGAAAACAAGAAACAAGAAAGCAATGCAAAGCCTCTTGAGCGAAGAGGGAGGAGCGCGCCCGCTGCGCTCAAGAGGCTTTGCGTGGCTATCGCTGAAGCCAGAGGAGCAAGAGGGATCGCTGCGCATCAATCCCTCTTGCTGTTCTGGCTTCTGGGATAGCTGCGCAGCCTGCATTCGCTCCATAAGATGCACACACATTTCCCCTTACTTTTTAGGAGGGAAAAAGTGCGTCTTATAGAGCGAAAAATACGGTGCATCGCAAGGGAACAGTGGTACCTTGGTTCTCATATTTAAACCATCCTGGGAGACCATTTGACTCCCAAAACTGTTAGAAGGTGTGGCTTTCAATTGGCTGCAGGAATTTCCTGAACTCAAGCGGAAGCCACGTCGGATATTCGGCTTCTGAAAAGCGTTCGTAAACCGGAACGCTTACTTCCGGGTTTGTGGTGTTCGGGAGACGATTTGTTTGACAACTAAGGCGTTCAGCAACCAAGGTACCACCGTGTTTTGGGAAATGATACATGACGAGATAAAAAAAGATGTTTAAAATTAGCATGGGAAAAAACAACAACCCTGAAGTATTTCTGTTAGGGATTTTGGGGGCAGAAATACAGTGGTACCTCGGGTTAAGTACCTAATTCGTTCCGGAGGTCCATTCTTAACCTGAAACTGTTCTTAACCTGAAGCACCACTTTAGCTAATGGGGCCTCCTGCTGCCGCCGCGCCGCCAGAGCACAATTTCTGTTCTCATCCTGAAGCAAAGTTCTTAACCCGAGGTACTATTTCTGGGTTAGCGGAGTCTGTAACCTGAAGCGTATGTAACCCAAGGTACCACTGTACCCCCCAAAATTGTTATTTATGTATGTAACAACTGCAGCTAGGATTCTTTATGCGCAGAAATGGAAGGCAGAAAAAGTTCCCACCAAAGAAGAATGGGTAAGGAAGACTATGCAGAACGGGCAAAATTAAGAGGATCTCATGATGAGTGTTTCATGGAAGAATGGATGCCTTTCTCAGAGAGTTTAAAGAAATACTATACTACGATGAGCTCGGGAGCAGGATTTGAGCTACGAGCCACAGAAGCGATTAGATTATAATATTGTGGCTACGATTGATAGATAGGAGATAGGGAGCAGCAGAAGGGCAGAAACAACAACTCCATGGAAAATGGGATGGGAAGTAAAAATAAAAAATAAGAGAAAAGACGAAATTGTGATTTTATTGCATACATTAAAAATGTTGAAACTTAATAAAATATCATTGGAAAAGAGAGAGAGAAAGGTAGTGTTCAGACTCACTTTGCGGCAACGGTTCACATTATTCACCATGTCCTGCAACGCCCGTGTTCTTTGGGCTGCAGCCTCAGGAGTGGGCGTACTTCCTGCAAGAGAAAAACTGCATTTAATACCGCGGGTGAGGTCGGCGGTAGCTACTTCCAAGTCAAGAAGGACCCACCGGAAGCTGCCAACTATTGCCTCGGGGAAATTCGGTTCCTGGCGTCTCGCCAGCCAGCAAGGGTAGGCAGGAAACACAAGGCACATTATGGATGTGCTTCCTTTGTGGGTTCTTTATAATAATTTAATAATAATAATAATAATATATTTATACCACGCCCATCTGGCTGAGTTTCCCCAGCCACTCTGGGGCGGCTCACAATCGAGTGTTAAAAACAATACAGCATTAAATATTAAAAACTTGCCTAAACAGGTCTGCCTTCAGGTGTTTTTTAAAGATAAGATAGCTGCTTATTTCCTTCACATCTGATGGGAGGGCGTTCCACAGGGCGGCGCCACTACTGAGAAGGCCCTCTGTCTGGTTCCCTGTAACCTCACTTCTCGCAATGAGGGAACAGACAGAAGGCCCTCGGTGCTGGATCTCAGTGTCCGGGCTGAACAATAGGGGTGGAGACACTCCCTTCAGGTATACAGGACCGAGGCCGTTTAGGGCTGTAAAGGTCAGCACCAACACTTTGAATTGTGCTTGGAAACATACTGGGAGCCAATGCAGCTCTCTCAGGACCGGTGTTATGTGGTTCCGGTGGCCACTCCCAGTCACCAGTCTAGCTGCCGCATTTTGGATTAATTGCAGTTTCCGGGTCACCTTCAAAGGTAGCCCCACATAGAGCGCATTGCAGTAGTCCAAGCAGGAGATAACTAGAGCATGCACCACTCTGGCGAGACAGTCCACGGGCAGGTAGGGTCTCAGCCTGCGTACCAGGTGGAGCTGGTAGACAGGTGCCCTGGACACAGAATTAACCTGCGCCTCCATGGACAGCTGTGAGTCCAAAATGACTCCCAGGCTGCACAGTTACCCCATTCAGAACCAGAGAGTTTTGCTTTCAGTCGCTGTTCTGGTGTGACAGTAACTCTCTCTTTCCTTGCTTTGCAAAAAGTCCCGTCAATAAATAAGTCTTCAAAGTGCCTCAATTTAATTTTTTTGTTTATTTGTTGCCACAATAGATTGGCATGGCTAGCCCATTAGAGTTTGTAAAGGGGAGATTTGAAAGATGGATGTATCTACAGAATCTAAGCTGGGAGATTAGAGACACCAGAATGGTTTGGCACACAGACACACAGAGACACACCCACCAGCTGCTTTTTGGGAACGTGGCATGAAATCAGAAGACAGGAAGGCAAAGATTGTGGACTTTGCAAGAGAAATCAGGGCAAGTTGTCTGTTTTTAAAAGACACCATCCCCAGCAATTAAGGACAGTTGAAGAGAACAGTTCTCCTCCAATCTTAGCCATGCCTCTGAATACCAGTTGAAGGAAATCACAGGTGGATGGAGGACTGTGTCCTGCTTGCAGACTTCCCAAAGGTATCTGTTTGGCCACTGGGAGAATAGGATGCTGGACTAGGTGAACTCTTCTTGTATTCCTCACCCAACATCTGGTGCGTCTTGTAACGGAAGTCAAAGGCATCCTGCAGATCTTCAAGATGGCCTATGGAACATTTCAGACCCTATGGAGCAGAACCAGGTGGCAGTCTCAGTCAAAGTAAGCAACTCCAAACAGGTGGAACCAGGGGTGCCCTGCCTGCATGGCAACCCACCCTGAAGAGTAAGGGCTGAACAGGGGCCCACCCACTCCCACACCGAAAGCCTGTCTGTTTTCTAAACAGCCTCGGCCCAGTATACCTGAAGGAGCATCTCCACCCCCATCGTTCAGCCCAGACACTGAGGTCCACCTCAGAGAGCCTTCTGGCAGTTCCCTCACTGTGAGACATGAAGCTACAGAGAACCAAGCAGAGGGCCTTCTTGGTGGTGGCGCCCACCCTGTGGAACACCCTCCCATCAGCTGTCAAGGAAATAAACAACTATCTGACTTTTAAAAGACATCTGAAGGCAGCCCTGGGGGAGTTTTAAATGTTTGATGTTTTATCATGTTTTAATATTCTGTTGGGAGCTGCCCAGAGTAGCTGGGGAAACCCAGCCAGATGGGCGGGGTATAAATAATACAATTATTATTATTATTATTATTATTATTATTATTATTATTACAACCAACTCTTGCCAGACTAGTAGCTGCCTATTCCCAAAACGGGAGTGAAGGGATGCAACTACCCCCTTTTTTAAAAACAGGAGATTGGGAGAGGAAAACTGAAGTGTGTGGGACAGGGAGTACATTGTGACCTGTGTGGCAACAGCAAGGAGGGAGATGTTATGGCAAGACCTCTAAAAGGCCACCTTCAAATACTGCCCCAGTAAATTCCCATGATTTCTGCCGGGGCAGCATTTGAGGGCCTCACATCAGGTTGCCACCTCCACAACCGGGTAAATTGAGGGGGAAGTCTCAGACCGCTCAGCATTCCAGAAGGCATCAACAGGCACAAACAGGGTCTGAACTTTGCACTGGACTAAGGGGCCAACGGAAACGACACGTTTTCTCTTGGGGGGAGGCTGACAATCCGTTTTTCCAAGCCTATTCCAAGTCAAGTTGTAAGGGTGGGTCCCCCATTATTTACTTTTGAGGGGCCCCCTCCCAATTTCCCTTAAGCAGGGGAATGGCCTAGACCAGGAGATATTTACCATAGGGGCTAAACCATTTCAACACTCAGCCGATTTGTATAGGGCTACAGGAAGTATTTGCTATTCAGGAAAAAAGCATTTCTCTCTGCAAGCTCCATTCAAGCTTCACGTTTACCAAACCGCACGTTGGCTCTGCCCCAAGTTGGCGAGGCTCTTTTGACATCAACAGGAAATAGAGCCTTTCGTGTCATCAGACCAGGCCTGCAAAAAGCTTTTCCAGCAGAGATTCAGCAAGCGCCTTCTGTTTCAACCTCTAAACGCCTGCTGAAAACCTTTCGATTCTGGCAGGTTTACGCAGGCGATTCAGAACCCATCTTTCCATGACCATTAGTTGATGAGCTACAGTTTTAATTTTTGTGTGTGTGCTTTTATTATATGCAGATACTGTTGTAAACGGTTTTGATATTCTTAATGGTATAGCGGGATGAAAATCTCTCTGTAAATAAAACAAATGAGCAGATCTGAGCTAAGACTGTTTAGAGAAAGACTGTGTATCTCAGTGGAAGAGCATTTCTGGCACCTCCACGGAGGGCAGGGGGGGGGGGAGAGAGACTCATGGTTGAAACCCCGGAGAGCCACTAAATTAGCTGGAATAATGCAAGGCAGCTTTCTGCATCCTGTGGAGTGGAAGCTACTCCCGAGGACTGAGACTTCCCGCATAGAATCGCTGCAGGGTGGAAACCCCTGGTGCTGAGAACACATCTTTGCACATAGAATCACAGAACTGTAGATTTGGAAAGGGACTCCAAGGATCCAACCCCCTGCAATGCAGGAACGAATACGCAGCAGGGATCGAACCTGCAACTGTGGCGTTATCAGCACCACGCTCTAACCAACTCAGCTATCTAGGCTGCAATGAAACCTCTGTACTCCCAGCTTTGCACTCATTTGGTGCGCAACCGGAAACAGGTGGTTACTGAGTGGCTCAGAGCACTGGCGGAGGAAGGGGGTGTGGTGGGTGCGGCCCACCCTGAGTGTCATCCGGGGGGGTGATTATCGCCGCACCACCCCCCTGGGTGCACAGCACATACGCCGCTCCATGCCGGAGCAAGCTAGCTTCGCGTCTGGCTCAGAGGGCTCAAGTCCTGGGTCTTTTGCAATGAGCCCTGGATCTCCCAATTTTGCCCATTTGCTGGACTTGCTGCAGGATGCAATGCGGTCAAGACCCCAGTCACCCACCACTTACATTTGCATCCCCCTATTAAAAAAATTACAATATGCAAATATCATGCAAAGATGCCAATGCCCTGAGAGCCATCTGAACACCCAGCAACATGCCTGGGGGGAAACAATAAAAAAACTGTATTTTTCGCTCCATAAGACGCACCTGACCATAAGATGCACCTAGTTTTTAGAGAAGGAAAACAAGGGGAAAAAGTATTCTGAACAAAAGAGTGGGTGTATGATTTTTGTGGTTCATGCTGTGGCCAGACATGTGATTTGACGGTGAGTTTGGGGTAGCCCAATGAAAAAATCCAGAGGATCCATGTGGATCCGTGCTTTGTAACCACGTTTTTGCGCCATTGCGGTCCCACAAAGCAGTGGATGTGTGATTGTTTTGGTGCAGGCTGTAGCCATGGACATCCTATGTGATCTGATGGTGAATTTGGGGTGACCCAATGCAAAAATCCTGAGGATCCATGGGCTTTTACCTCCCCACTCCCAGGCAGCCTCCTTTATCGCTAGCCTCCCTTATCTCCCTCCTGATCGCTTGCCGATCAGCTGCTCAGCGGCTTTGTTTTAACACTCCCTTCCCTCTTTCTTAAAAAAAAAAAAAGCACGATCTGCTTTTCGCCCCTGGGCAATTCGGCTTCAGGGACCATGCATTCGCTCCATAAGACGCACAGACATTTCCCCTTACTTTTTAGGAGGAAAAAGGTGCGTCTTATGGAGCGAAAAATACGGTAAACTAAACTAAACCCTACCACAGGTCATGGGAGTGGAGGGGGTCTGTACAAATACACTGCATTTATGTCAGCCATAGCTCCTGGCATCTACTGCATGAACAGGGTCAGGAAGAGGATCACAGCATATTGCACACAAAATGGGTGGCTTGAAGGATCCGGTGAATTAACACATCCGAGAATTGGCAATCCCTGCAAAATAACACTGCAACGAAAGGGAAGCAACCCAGCAAGTATTACACACGCACTCTCACCTGAATAGCCCTTCGCATATCCATGAGCCGGCTCTCAATGTTGTGATGTGGGTTGAGGACCACAGAGGCACTGGGGGGTGGTTCCACCCGTGCCTGCAGAGGGAGGGAGAGGAAACAAAACAGACGGACTTGGAAATTATGCACTGGTGCTGAGGATCATCACTGCAGAAGGCACACAGAGAGAGTATGTGCCTAGGATTGCCCATCTTCTCCAGTTCCACGCACACAGAAAGCAAGCCTGTTGTAGAGCCCCAAAGGTGTCAGCCATCTTAAAGTTTCTAGCCCTCACTGTTGTGAAAATTCATTTGAAAAACAAATTCAAAAGGGATTGACCACCTGCACCTTACGTGAACACTTCCATGCTCTTCTTTCTGTCAAGCACACATCACTGCTCTTATTACTCGCTTATCTGGACCATTCTTCTACTCGCTACGGTAACACCAGTGTGTGTGTGTGTGTGTGTGTGAGAGAGAGAGAGAGAGAGAGAGCGCAGATTTGGCAAACTTTCCAATGCCAAGCTCAGTTCTAAGATGCAAACTGAAAACATGGATGCAAAAAAGCAAGAAAAGGCATCTCACAGTACAATTTAGTAACTAGGATGGTTCACTTTCAGTGTAAATCAGGGGTCGGCAATGTGTGGCCCATGAGCCGGATGAGGTCCACAAAGACCGTTTTACCAGACCATGAGCCGCCCCCGAACCGAGCGGCGCTGGAAATTGCGTCTGCGCACGCACAGATACCGGAAATCGCATCTGTGCGTGTCCAGATGCTGAAAATCACTTCGCACATGTGTGATTTCTGGCGTCTGGGCATGCGCAAAAGCAATTTCCAGCACTGCAGACATGCGCAGATGCGATTTCTGGCATCGCACTGCGCCAGACCGGGCCACAGACGATCTCTGTGGGAGTGATTTAGCCCATGGCAGGTAAACCTTGCCAACTCGTGGCATAAATACAGTGGTACCTCGGGTTACATACGCTTCAGGTTACAGACTCCACTAACCCAGAAATAGTGCTTCAGGTTAAGAACTTTGCTTCAGGATGAGAACAGAAATCGTGCTCTGGCAGCGCGGCAGCAGCAGGAGGCCCCATTAGCTAAAGTGCTGCTTCAGGTTAAGAACAGTTTCAGGTTAAGTATGGACCTCCGGAACGAATTAAGTACTTAACCCGAGGTACCACTGTACTGAAGAGAAGCATGTGCTG
Source organism: Podarcis siculus (assembly GCA_034642415.1). NCBI lineage: Eukaryota > Metazoa > Chordata > Lepidosauria > Squamata > Lacertidae > Podarcis > Podarcis siculus. The sequence continues at coordinate 2,013,882 of JAXCMG010000077.1, read as the reverse complement.
AGAGCAAATGATGGGAGGAAATTCAGGAGGCGGAAGCTTCCAGCAAACTAGGGCTGTGACCAAGAGACGTTGTGCCGCTCGGAAGGAGGATGAGGAGAACTGTAGCACAAGGAGCAGATCCGGCAGCCCAGCATGAGCACCAAGTGTCTCCACCCCCATCCTTCTGCCTGGACACTGAGGTCCAGCGCCGAGGGCTTTCTGGCGGTTCCCTCACTGCGAGAAGCAAAGCTACAGGAACCAGGCAGAGGGCCTTCTCGGTAGTGGCACCCGCCCTGTGGAACGCCCTCCCACCAGATGTCAAAGAGAAAAACAACTGCCAAACTTTTAGAAGACATCTGAAGGCAGCCCTGTTTAGGGAAGCTTTTAGTGTTTAATAGGTTATTGTATTTTAGTGTTCTGTTGGAAGCCGCCCAGAGTGGCTGGGGAAACCCACCAGATGGGCGGGGTATAAATAATAAATTATTATTATTTTATTATAAGCCAATTTCTCTTACCCGCGACCCGGCCAAGGCTTCTGCGAGGATCCCTTGCTCTTCTCTCAGCAAGCCATCGATGAAGTTGGCCAGCTGTTCTGGGTGATCTTGATACTTGGCCTGGAAGGAAAGGCCACAGCAAAATGACCCAAAAGGAGATGCAAGCATGCTGCAACAATCAGGTTACAGTACTGACAGGAGGAGGAGGTACTTCCCACATTCATTCATTCAATCATTTAATCCCTACTAGAGAAGAATGGGAATTAAAGTTAAGCGAGTACTTGGAACTCGCAAAAACAACCAAATCATTAAGGAATAAAGCTATCGATGAAGTCCAAAAGGAGTGGGAATGCCTTAATACTTGTCTAATGAGACAAGGTTCAACAAGCAAAATATGGTTGTGCCTAGAATAAATCTGTAAATAGAAAAAATGTTTCCTTATACCAAGATGAGGACAGGAATTGAAATACGGGGGGGCGGAACATATCAGATAGATAGAATGAATCATGGAGAAGTAGCTGGAAGTTGAAAATAGGATAACAAAAGAGATCTATTCCAAAAGGGAAAGTATTTTGTTTGAGAACTGATGTTTTGGGATAGTATTCTATAGTTAACTTCATTTCATTTTTGTTCATGATTTGCTTTGCTTTGCTTCCCCCCCCCCTCGTTTTTCTTTTTTTTCTTTTGTTTGTTTTCTGTAGATTTGTTTGGTATGTCAAGTCCTGTTTGTATTTGCACAAAACTCAATAAAAAATTGAAGGGGGAGGAAATAAATATTTATTTATTTTATTTCTATACCGCCCCATACCCGAAGGTCACATCACAACCTGACATCTGTCCTTGTGGAATTCTATGCTTCTTGCATTTCATATTTTCTCTCTCGCTTTACTCATGCATGTGTGTGTAACATACATAAATATGAACCCCCTACCTCTCCCTCCCAGGGACGCGGGTGGCGTTGTGGGTTAAACCACAGAGCCTAGGTCTTGCCGATCAGAAGGTCGGGGGTTTGAATCCCCGTGACGGGGTGAGCTCCCGTTGTTCGGTCCCTGCTCCTGCCAACCTAGCAGTTCGAAAGCATGTCAAAGTGCAAGTAGATAAATAGGTACCACTCCGGTGGGAAGGTAAAAGGCATTTCCATGCGCTGCTCTGGTTCGCCAGAAGCGGCTTAGTCATGCTGGCCACATGACCCGGAAGCTGTATGCCGGCTCCCTCGGCCAATAAAGCGAGATGAGTGCGCAACCCCAGAGTCAGCCACGACTGGACCTAATGGTCAGGGGTCCCTTTACCTTTACCTCTCCCTGACTGCCAACTGAGAATATATTGAAGATATTAAAGATATATCTCAACGTATGCGATAAAGTGGGCTTCAGTCCACATAGGTTTTTTCCACAATACAACACACACAAATGCCCATATACAGACAGACTCATCCCATTCTTCCGATTATGAAATTGTTTCAACCAATTTTAATTTTGCACTTTTGTGTTTTTGTGTGTAATAATGTTTATTAAATTCTCTGTTTCACAATTTCAAATAAACATTTTACAAACATTAGAATATCCAGTAACTTCTCTTCTTCTCTTTCCATGGTTCAATTTACATATCACATACATCCCTGCATATTTTACTCTAACCATTCAAATCAATGTTTACATCCATCCAAAATGATTCACTCGGTTGAATTTATCCTAATGCTGCCAGCGTTTTTGGCTCTACACAGCTCTTTTCCATATACAGTGGTACCTCGGGTTAAGTACTTAATTCGTTCTGGAGGTCCGTTCTTAACCTGAAACTGTTCTTAACATGAAGCACCACTTTAGCTAATGGGGCCTCCTGCTGCCACCACGCCACCAGAGCATGATTTCTGTTCTCATCCTGAAGCAAAGTTCTTAACCTGAGGTACTATTTCTAGGTTAGGGGAGTCGGTAACCTGAAGCGTATGTAACCTGAGGTACCACTGTAGTCAATAAATGTTTCTCAATCTTCGTTAAACTTTAATTTTGCATTGAGTGGGTAAGAAATCTAAGACACAACAACAGTACAATCCTAGGCCTTCTCAACAGAGGCCTCTCAGTTGCCAAATGCCCTGCCACAAAACTGAGTTCTGCCAGGATTTTGTTGTTGTTGTTCTCACAGACCTTTTAAACTCTGTGATTTTAATCTTGGGTATTATGCTGTATTTAAATGTGGCAGTTGGACTGCACATTTTTAGGCATTGCGTTTACTTCTCAAGATTTTTAGACTTCACTGATATCTTTCAGAGCTATCTGCCCACAGAAACAAGGAATATCAGAGAGAGATTGTGTATATTTGAAAATTCAACAGCGTAAATAAGTTTTGATGGATGTAACAATGGAATACTGAATGGTTTAGTTTTTGTAAAACATGCAGGGATTTATGTTATGCAAGATGAACCATGGAAAGAGAAGAAGGGAAGTCATTTTAAGCCTGTTTAAATGAATATTCTAAAATGTAAAACAGAAAATTTAATACAAATTATGGGGGGCGGAGATTCTCCCTCTACAACCCCCCCCCAAAATCTACTCTCGGAATTCCATCAGTATATGGAAAACACTGGATGCCAAAGCCATTGTTTCTAGCACCACTGCTACTACAGTCGTACGTCGGAAGTCAAACGGAATCCATTCCGCAAATCCGTTCAACTTCCAAAACGTTCGGAAACCAAAGCACAGCTTCTGATTGGCTGCAGGAAGCTCCTGCAGCCAATCGGAAGCCCCGTCAGACGTTCGGGTTCCAAAAGAATGTTTGCAAACCGGAACACTCACTTCCGGGTTTGCGGCGTTTGGAAGCCAAAACGTTTGAAGAACTAAGCTGTTTGAAAACCAAGGTACGACTGTATATAGAATTTCATTTACATGGATTTTGGGGTCCTAAACTGGTTTTTATAGTTTTGTATGCCTTTGCCTTCTCCATGGCTTATCTTGCCAGGGAAATATTAGTTCTGCTTTGGCTGTTTCCCTACGGCTCAGCCCTCCAACGTGCATAAAAACTTAACACCCCGGGCCCATACCTGTAGGTTGAGTTTGGAGCGGCGCAGGTTGTGCTTCAGGACCATGTTAGAATTGTTTTCTTCGCCCAAAACGAGACGTCCGAGTTGATCGTCGAGCAGCCCAAGCATGGTGTGGAAAAGGCTGCAAGCCTGCGAAGGGTCGGATCGTGCCGCTTCGTTCCTGAAAGGCACACGAAGGAGAAATGGCAGAGGGAGGGTGAATCCTTGGCTCAAATGCACAAAAACAAGGATATACAGTGGTACCTCGGGTTAAGTACTTAATTCGTTCTGGAGGTCCGTACTTAACCTGAAACTGTTCTTAACCTGAAGCACCACTTTAGCTAATGGGGCCTCCTGCTGCCGCCGCACCGCCAGAGCACGATTTCTGTTCTCTTCCTGAAGCAAAGTTCTTAACCTGAAGCACTACTTCTGGGTTAGCGGAGTCTGTAACCTGAAGCGTATGTAACCCGAGGTACCACTGTACAGTGGTACCTCTGGATGCAAACGGGTTCCGTTCCGGAGCGCCATTCACATCCTGAAGTGAATGGAGATCCGTTCCGGAGCCCCGTTCGCATCCTGAAGCGAACGTAGCACGCGACTGCACATTTTGCCACTTCCGCGCATGACATCATTTTGAGTGTCTGCACATGGACGAGCGGAGAAACCTGGAAGTAACACGTTCCGTTACTTCCGGGTCACCACGGAGCACAACCCAAAAATGCTTAAACTGAAGCGTATTCATCCCGAGGTATGACTGTAGATCAAGGTTTCCCAGCTTACGCCTCCAGCTAGTTTTGGACTACAGTTCCCATCATCCCTGACCACTGGTCCTGCTAAGCTAGGGATGATGGGAGTCGTATTTTTGATATAACCGTAAAAACTACAGTGGTACCTCGAGTTACATACACTTCAGGTTACATACGCTTCAGGTTACAGACTCCACTAACCCAGAAATATTACCTCGGGTTAAGAACTTTGCTTCAGGATGAGAACAGAAATCGTGCTCCGGCGGCGCAGCAGCAGCAGGAGGCCCCATTAGCTAAAGTGGTGCTTCAGGTTAAGAACAGTTTCAGGTTAAGTACAGACCTCTGGAACGAATTAAGTACTTAACCCGAGGTACCAGTGGTTCTTTTTTTTTAAAAAAAAGTCTTTATTGGTTTATAAACTACACAGACACACAAAGAAAACAAAACAAAATAAAACACACAGCACATAACTCAATAAAACAAAACAAAACAGTACAATTCGAAAACACAAAAATATTTCAGCCATCGATTTCCAACCTCCTAAGAACTCTCAGCATCCATGACAAAGCAGAGCTCCCATAATTCTTTGGGGGTTATCAAGTGGTATTTTTCTTAAAAAAAGAGGTGCCGGAACTGACCATGAACACCTCCCTTGTTCTCTTATAATGGCAATGGAGCTCACCTGAGAGGTGCCGGAACTGAGTTACGGCTGGGGGGGGAAATGGCCTGGGTATATCATAGTCTGTTAAATGTATCAGAGCCTGGGACTTGCCGATCAGAAGGTTGGCGGTTCGAATCCCCGCAACGGGGTGAGCTCCCGTTGCTCAGTCCCTGCTCCTGCCAACCTAGCAGTTCGAAAGCACCTCAAAGTGCAAGTAGATAAATAGGTACCGCTCCGGCGGGAAGGTAAACGGCGTTTCCATGCACTGCTCTGATCCGCCAGAAGCGGCTTAGTCATGCTGGCCACATGACCCGGAAGCTGTACGCCGGCTCCCTCGGCCAATAAACCGAGATGAGTGCCGCAACCCCAGAGTCGGCCACGACTGGACCTAATGGTCAGGGGTCCCTTTACCTTTACCCATACATAATGGAGAAGCCATAATGGTGGAGAACCCATAATGGTGGTGGGTGGGGGAAGAGAAATAGCCAGGAAATGGGAGTTTCCTTTCTTGACAGCAACCCAAGTGGCATTACCAGTTCTGCTCCTCGATCCAATAGGCAAGGTACTCTCGTACTTCCATGGGCAGGCAGTCTTCAGAATAAAGGTCGTGCACCTGGTCCAGGTAAGATCCACCCAACTTCTGGATCTGTTGCCACTGAGACATGTTTGCTGGCGGGAGGGTCAAGACTGGGCTCCTCACAGCTGACAATGCCTGAGGAAGCAAGTCAGAACATGAAAAGCTTGAAAGGAGTCCTTCATAGAACAGAGAAACTGCAAGTCACAGGTCCAATTTTAGAATGGACAACAACAGATGGGCCAGAAACTTGAACGCAGTGAACTGTGCGGATAAGAATAAAAGGGAAAACACCTTGTAAAAGTGAACTATTGGGCTTTCATATATACAGAAAGAAGGAAAGAGAATTATTTTAGAAATGTTAATTACTGATTTAGTGTGGATTTGATCATTTGTGGCGTAACCTCACTTGTATATACAGCAGATGCTAAAATATTGCATGTGCAGGTATTGGCAAGTGGATAGCTGATGGTTAAAGATAAAGGTAAAGGTAAAGGTACCCCTGCCCGTATGGGCCAGTCTTGACAGACTCTGGGGTTGGTGCGCCCATCTCACTCAAGAGGCCGGCGGCCAGCGCTGTCCGGAGACACTTCCGGGTCACGTGGCCAGCGTGACAAAGCTGCATCTGGCGAGCCAGCGCAGCACACGGAAACGCCGTTTACCTTCCCGCCGGAGCGGTCCCTATTTATCTACTTGCACCCGGGGGTGCTTTCGAACTGCTAGGTTGGCAGGCGCTGGGACTGAGCAGCGGGAGCGCACCCCGCCACGGGGATTCGAACCGCCGACCTTTCGATCGGCAAGCCCTAGGCGCTGAGGCTTTTACCCACAGCGCCACCCGCGTCCCTGATGGTTAAAGATACTTAAGTCTAAAAACAATGCAGGGTGGATAAAAATTAATGATTTTTTAAAACCAGATTTTAAAAATTTAAATAAATTTAAAAAAAAATTCAATTGGATTTTTAAAATTTAAATCAGATTTTCAAAATTAAATGTTTTTGGAGGAAAAAATCTTTCTAAAGATAGTTTTCTATTTAAGTTACATTACAGTCCAACGGCCATTCATCAGGAAATAAGGATTTGTTTTAAGTTTTTCATGTGTGCTGAAACTCAGCCTAAGGTGTGTGTGTGTTTTTTAAACCATTTAACAAACCATCAGTTTAAACCATCAGTTAACAAACATGGATACATATGCTATAATGTTATTGTTTTTCTTAAATAAATTGTTTAAATTGTTATAAAGGAAATGATTATTTTTCTCCTTCCAGTAAAGTGCAGCAGAAAAGTTGTCCAGATATAAACAGTTAACTTATTAAAACTCACAATAATTTCATAATTACCTGTCTATGTATTTCCAATAGTATAACCAAATAAGTCATTTTTTTATCTAACTGTAAAAACTACTCTGGAAATTTATTATTCCAAAAATGAAACCATGTGGTTGTAAATATTACGGAAGCTCCTGCAGCCAATCAGAAGCCACGGAACCCGCGTCGGACATTCGGGTTCCAAAGAATGCCTGCAAACTGGAACACCCACTTCTGGGTTTGAGGCATTTGGGAGCCAAAACGTTTGCCTCACAAGGTATTTGGGATCAAAGGTATGACTGTACAGCTTTTGGTGAATGATGACACACTTCTTTCCCCTGGCTTTTGACACCTGAGATGCATATTTTAAAGACCCACTTTATTTCTGTAATTTTAGGTTGTTTGTTGTGTTTTAATATTAACATTGTGTTTTAATTATTGTAAGCTGCCCTAAGGCCCATGGGTAAAGAGTAGGTAATAGATTGTAATAATCATAATTTGCTTTTAGGGGACATATATATATTTTTTATCTTTACACCAAACTGTAAGCATTTTATTGTTGTTCTTCCATTACGCTAGGACATGGGTAGACAAACTAAGGCCTGGGGGCCAGAACCGTCCCAATCACCTTCTCAATCCGGCCCGCAGACGATCCGGGAATCAGCATGTTTTTACATGAGTAGAACGTGTGCTTTTATTTTAAATACATCTCTGGGTTATTTGTGGGGCACAGGAATTCATTCATTCCCCCACCCCAAAAATATAGTCTAGCCCCCCACAAGGTCTGAGGGACAGTGGACCGGCCCCCTGCTGAAAAAGTTTTCTGACCCCTGTGCTAGAAGAACGTGATGCAAACTTTTTGTATATTTCAATTTCTTACTATATATATTTATCTTTATACTAGTGCAGTTTAACATGCAATCTGTTAAATTATTTTAATCTGAGCAATTCACAAGTAATGGATGTAATAGTGCACTATGAATATTTCTTTTTAATTATTGGCTCTGCAATTTTCCCTTCACCAATAAAAACAGCGACAATAAAATGCTAAGATTTAAAAAAAGACTCCAATTTGACCTCTGAATCAGAAATCATGACTGAGTTATGCTCAGTTACCAAAGTCTGTTACCATGAGATTTAAGCAACTCTGCCAGTTTTCAGAGTCAAAAACTAAAAGGAGATGTGAAACCAAGGAGAAAATGCCAAGCAATGGGGGGAGGGAAGAAGACAGGACAATTCAAACCAAACAAATAATAATAAGCAGCAAACAGATACCACAAGACTTTCAGAAACACGAAAGTTAAGTTCTCAACAACAGCCTATTCAAACCCAACAGGGTTTAAAAGCAGTCAAAGGGATTTACTTATGCAGAGGTCAGATTATTTATTTGGTTTTTTAAACTGTATACTGCAATTTCATTTTAAAAAAATATCAAAATGGTTTACAGTAGTTAAAATGCAATAGGAAAATTACAAATAAGAAATGCAAAGCCTTAGGACTGTACGAAATTTGACTCTCAATAGCTTTCAAAGCAAGTCAGGAGTTGTTAGCCAGGAATTCAAACCAATTGATACTGTCTGGGTTGAGCATCATTGCAGCCAGCTAGTCACATTATGCCTTTCACCCACTTTTCCCTATGGGGCAAAGGAAGGTGCTTCCAGATAGGTGTCCTTTGTGGGATGAATGCCAAATTTTCACACCGTCTACACGTCTCTGTTGGCATCATTCTTCCAGTCCCCTGCCCACCCAACCCTGATTTCATCCAGAGCTGGACCATAAAGAAGGCTGATCGCCGAAGAATTTATGCTTTTGAATTATGGTGTTGGAAGAGACTCTTGAGAGTCCCATGGACTGCAAGAAGATCAAACCTCTCCATTCTGAAGGAAATCAGCCCTGAGTGCTCACTGGAAGGACAGATCCTGAAGCTGAGGCTCCAGTACTTTGGCCACCTCATGAGAAGAGAAGACTCCCTGGAAAAGACCCTGATGTTGGGAAAGATGGAGGGCACAGGGAGAAGGGGACGACAGAGGACGAGATGGTTGGAGAGTGTTCTCGAAGCTACCAGCATGAGTTTGACCAAACTGCGGGAGGCAGTGGAAGACAGGAGTGCCTGGCGTGCTCTGATCCAGGGGGTCACGAAAAGTCGGACACGACAAAACGACTAAACAACAACAAATTATTCTGGAAGAAAACCCTACCAATTAAGGGGAAAAAAATTACCTGCTTGCAACAACAAGCCTGGAAGCACCAAAAACCAGGGTTTTCCACAGAACGGAGCAACCACAGCCCACTTGACCCATAAATCTAAAAATGCTGTTTCTCAAACGGTGGAACAGGACTCATCAGTTTGCCTCAGTGCCACCGCCTGCCCAGTTTTCCTTCCTCGCTTTTCTTCCCTGGCCACGAGCCATGCCAGCAACTCCTGGCAAGCAAGAAGGAAGGGAGCCAAGAAGAAAGGTCTCCTTCCTCTGAAGTGAAAGTACCAGAGGACATGTTGAAGGAAGAAAGTGAGCAAAAACGTTATTGTTGTTGCTCACCATCCCAATCTCTGAGCGTTGCGAGATTCCAGGGGTTTCGTGAGAGTGTGCTATGTGCATGATATAGGGTTTAAAGGTAAAGGGACCCCTGACCATTAGGTCCAGTCGTGGCCGACTTTGGGGATGCGGTGCTCATCTCGCCAAGGGAGCCGGCGTACAGCTTCCGGGTCATGTGGCCAACATGACTAAGTCGCTTCTGGCGAACCAGAGCAGTGCACGGAAACACCGTTTACCTTCCAGCCAGAGTGGTACCTATTTATCTACTTGCACTTTGACGTGCTTTCGAACTGCTAGGTGAGCAGGAGCAGGGACCGAGCAACGGGAGCTCACTCCGTCGCGGAGATTCGAAGCGCTGACCTTCTGATCGGCAAGTCCTAGGCTCGGTGGTTTAACCCACAGCGCCACCCACGTCCCGGATATAGGGTTTATTTACACATATATACAGCCTGTGCCTATGATGGAGGGGTTCCCAACATTAACATCCCCAAAGGATCTTGTTCCTTCCATCGCCGAAGCCTTGGGAGTCAAACAGAAATCACGCATCCCTCTCAAATGTTGCTCTAACTCTTCGGCTTACTGCTTTAACTTCTAGGTCACATCACTGCAACTCGGCTCTAAACTCAGGCTTCTTCCATCTATCTATGATCCCACCCATTTGACATTTGACACAGAGCTCTTTTCCTTTTGTATCCCTTAATGGCCCATCGCCCAGGCCAGGGGTCAGCAACTTTTTCAGCCGTGGGCTGGTCCACCTTCCCTCAGACCATGTGGTGGGCCGGACTATATTTTTAAAAAGTTTTTGACTCTGAAAACTGGCAGAGTTGCTTAAATCTCATGGTAACAGACTTTGGTAACTGAGCATAACTCAGTCATGATTTCCGATTCAGAGGTCAAATTGGAGTCTTTTTTTTTAATGTCAGTATTTTATTGTTGATGTTTTTATTAGTGAAGGGAAAATTGCAGAGCCAAGAATTAAAAAGGAATATTCATAGTGCAATATTGCATCCATTATTTGTGAATTGCTCAGGTTAAAATAATTTAACAGATTGCATGTTATAGTAAGAAATTGAAATCGACAAAACGTTTGCATCACATTCTTCTAGCACAGGGGGCTGGTCCACTGTCCCTCAGACCTTGTGGGGGGCCAGACTATATTGTGAAGAAAAGAAATGAATGAATTCCTATGCCCCCCACAAATAACCCAGAGATGCATTTTAAATAAAAGCACACATTCTACTCATGTAAAAACATGGATTGAGAAGGCGACTGGGCCGCATCCAGCCCCTGGGCCTTACGTTGCCTACTCCTAGCCCAGGCTGTCACCTCAACACAGGAGGCTAGTCTGGTTTATATTTTAATACTAAGTGAATCCAAGGTTCACACATACAGCCTACTTCCTCCCCACACCCTAAAAAAAAAACCCTCTTAACAACATATTTACAGGACCACTTCTCCTGGTATGCCCCGCAGAGGACCTTAAGGTCCATGAATAACCATAGTTTAGAGGTCCCGGGCCCTTAAGGAAGTCAGATTATCCTCCACCAGGGCCAGGGCCTTTTCAGTGATGGCTCCGACCTGGTGGAATGCTCTGTCCCACGAGACTAGGGCCCTGCAGGATTTAACCTCCTTGCATCGGGACTGTAAGACAGAGCTATTCCACCTGGCTTTTAATTTGAATTCAGCCTGATCTTTTATTTTCTTTCTCTTCCCTCCCCCTCCCCTTTTATGAAGATTACACGCTCTGAGACCCCACAGCTAATTCTCCCCTGGCCTCCTCACTGGCGCAATCAGGAATAATTCAGCCAGCTAGCCCTGGTGATTATCTAATGTTTATTAGATGGAGTTCCCCTAAATTGATTTCTGAACTTGGAATGTTATTGTTATTCATGTTTTTATACTGTATTTTATGCTGCTGTTACAATTAAGTGTTTTAAATTTGTTGTTAGCCGCCCTGAGCCCAGTTTTTGAACTGGGAAGGGTGGGGTATAAATAATTTGTTTATTATTTATTATATAACAAAGAAAAATGGGGAAAGAGTGTTCTGTTCCAAAGTGGTAACAAAAAGAAAGGGAAGAAGAGATCAATAATGCTATGGGTGGCACAGGTGAATGTAAAAGGTCCAGACAGGAGGGATTAAACAAATTGGAAGATTTCAGGGGGAATGGGGGGGGGGCAGATAAGGTATAAATGGAGTCTGAAAGGAGAATGAGAGATGGAATTACTTGTGAGAGACATTGGGGGTGGGGGAGAGAAAGACGTTTCCACTTAGAGCTTCAAGATCATTGAATTCTGTCTTAAATGGGGCCACAATATCTCTGCATTCAATTTAAGGAAACCTCAGCTATGGGGCTCCTTGTCACAAGGGAAATGCAAGTTCCCTGAACAAAAAAGCAATGTCTGCAATTGGCAGCTGGTTCTGCAGAACTCTCCTGCATCTGGTTCTGCCCTGTATCTCCATTTTCTGGCTGTAAAGTTCAGCAAGGGGGCCCTGGGGCAGACCACCCCCTCCAGAAACTGCGCTTAGTTGAAGATGCTACCTGCCCTTGACTGGAACCCTAAAACGAAGCAAGTTTTCACAAGAGGACTTTCCCATCTCTTTTCCGCCTCGCCAGGACCACCTGTGTAACCCCAGGTAAAACAATCTCCAGAGGCTGGTTTCCTGAACAATGCGAGACGGGGGTGCAAGGAAAGTCCCCTTGCCTGAACTTCCTGAAGTTACGGTACCTTCTGGTCAAGGTGTTTTTGTTTCGTTGTGTTTTGAGACTTCTGCGAAGGGATGTGGGTGGTGCTGTGGGTTAAACCACGGAGCCTGGGACTTGCCGATCCGAAGGTCGGCGGTTCGAATCCCCGTGACGGGGTGAGCTCCCGTTGCTCGGTCCCTGCTCCTGCCAACCTAGCAGTTTGAAAGCACATCAAAGTGCAAGTAGATAAATAGGTACCACTCCGGCGGGAAGGTAAACAGCGTTTCCATGCGCTGCTCTGGTTCGCCAGAAGCAGCTTAGTCATGCTGGCCACATCACCCAGAAACTGCGCCGCAACCCCAGAGTCTGGGGACCTAATGGTCAGGGGTCCCTTTACCTAAGGCTTCTGCAATGGTTTGGGGTCTCAGGAAAAGCCACAGACATACATACATAAAACATAATAAAACATTACACCTTAAAACAAACTTCCCTATACCTTCAGAAACCGTGCTTGCAACTTTAAAATCCCGAGCTCAGGGGTTTATTTGTTGAATTCCGGGAGCGAATGGAGCTCATCGCCCCGTGGTTACAGATCCACAAGCTTTTATTATTATTATTTTTCTGGACTTCGCAGCAATAAAATGCATTTGGGGCGGGGTGTCGCTGTGGTTACCATTCCCACTGTGAAGCAGCTGGAAGCCAGAAATCTTTGCCGACCTACTGCAAGCAGCCCAGGTATCTGAGAGAGCCGCGATCTTCTGCCAAGGCGGAAACAGATCCCAAGATCCACCTGGCAGATCAACAGATCCACCTGTCCAGGTGTGCTCTGCGACTCCCTCCCCCCCTAACACGTAACACATCCGGGCCCTCTGCGCCCCCCACCCAGCCTGGTACCCATACATTTCTCCTACCGGTGCAAAACCGCAAGACCCGGCGCTCAGCCGCCTTGGAGAAATGTTATTTCGCAGCTTGCAATTCCAGGGAGCGCCTTCGCCTCCCTCCCTCCCTCGGCGCCGGAGGAAGCGGCGGCTTGGAAGGGAGGTGGGCGGGGCATAGGGCGCTGCCCCGCCCACCGCTCTGCACGATTGGACGAAGAGCCCCAGCGGCCCTTAGGAACGGAGGGAGGGGCGACCCGAAGGAGGAAGAGCCGCCGAGAATTTCGATTTCCCAGGAATGACGTCAGCGACGGGGCGGGGACTGAGCCCTGGAAAGCCACGTCGGCCCGCCCACCTGCGTTAGTTGGCACCTGGGTTCTGCATTGGCTGGTTTCTTTGCAGTTGTTAAATGACTCCTAATTTTTTTAAAAATAAATTAATTAGTTAGTTAATTATATTAGTCCTTCAACTTGCCCAGGGCAACCCAATAATAATAAACAACTTTTATTTATATACCGCCCTCCCCGGCCGAGACTGGGCTCAGGGCGGCTAACATCAAATATATAACATTGGTATAAAATCGAACAAGAATTAAATTACCTCCTAAAAACAAGTCAGGATCAAATTGAAATCTAATTAACCTGAAACTGTTCTTAACCTGAAGCACCACTTTAGCTAATGGGGCCTCCTGCTGCTGCTGCTGCTGCGCCGCCGGAGCACAATTTCTGTTCTCATCTTGAAGCAAAGTTCTTAACCTGAAGCAATATTTCTGGGTTAGCGGAGTCTGTAACCTGAAGCGTATGTAACCCGAGGTACCACTGTGCGAGCCCTGCACAATCGATCCCAAGACACACACCATTTAAATGGCAATTCCCAGCAACTGGAGGGGGGGGGGCGCCCCCTTCAAATATTCTATGGGGGAGGGGTGAAGCAACATCTCTGTCCCTAGGAGTGGGCTCCAATGTCTGGCACCATCATCACATAGAATCATAGAATGGGAAGGGACCCTGAGGATCATTCTAGTCCAGCCCCCTACAATGCAAAAATATACAGTTGTCCCATACAGGGATTGAACCTGCAACCTTGGCATCATTGGCACCAAGCTCTAACCAACTGAGCTATCCAGGCAGCTAGCTGGAGGGAGGCTAAGCAAAAACATTCCTCTTCAACCAAGTCTTTTGCTGATTAAACAAAGCTATGCCTTTCAGAAGCGGGTGGGGTGTTTATTAATGCATCTCTTCCCTTTTTAGGCTTTAATTATCTCTGTGGGGGTATATTGCTTGCTTGTTCGTCTGGTTGTAAAACGGACCCTAATCCTGCGGAGAGCCATCTACAGTGGTACCTAGGGTTACATACGCTTCAGGTTACAGATGCTTCAGGTTTCAGATGCTTCAGGTTACAGACTCCGCTAACCCAGAAAGAGTGCTTCAGGTTAAGAACTTTGCTTCAGGATGAGAACAGAAATCGTGCAGCGGCGGCAGCGGGAGGCCCCATTAGCTAAAGTGGTGCTTCAGGTTAAGAACAGTTTCAGGTTAAGTACGGACCTCCGGAACGAATTAAGTACTTAACCCGAGGTACCTCTGTATTCAAGTTGGTACTCCTGGTTCCAGGCAAGTCTCCCTGGGGAGAGCATTCTACAAACAGTGAGACACCACAGAAAAGGCCTGTTCTCGCTTAAGGCTGTACAGTGGTACCTCGGGTTACAAACATTCCAGGTTACAGACTCTGCTAACCCAGAAATAGTACCTCGGGTTAAGAACTTTACCTCAGGATGAGAACAGAAATCGCTCGGTGGTGGCGGGAGGCCCCATTAGCTAAAGTGGTGCCTCAGGTTAAGAACGGTTTCAGGTTAAAAACAGACCTCCGGAACGAATTAAGTTCGTAACCAGAGGTACCACTGTATCTCATTAAAGTGCTTCAAAACCAGCACTTTGAATTGAAAACTGATTGGCAGCCAGTGCTGTCAGGCCAGGACTAGTGTTACAGTCTCATGCCATTTTGCCCTGGTGAACAACCTGGCTGCTGAATTCCGCACCAGCTAAAGTTTCCAAACCATCTTCAGTTCAGAAGCACCTCTATGTAAATAACACTTTGCAGTAGTCTACTGAGCCTGCTGAAAAGTACTGGCCTGTGGAGATAAGTTCTTCTTGCCTGTGGTGTTTTATCTCAGATAATCCAATCACAAGTGTAATCCATCACATGGCGCTGCAGTTATCAACCACCAAACATGCATGTGTGAGCCTGCTTTTGCTCAATGGTTGAAGGTTGAAGAACAAGTGTTGGGTCAGACGCAACTCAACGCTATCTAGTTTCATGGGCATGTGGTTGTATGATTTGCAGTGGTCCAAAGCTTATTTGGGAGTGTAAATTCCTTTCTACATGCAGTGTGCATCTGAAACAAAGGCAAACGTTCCCCCCCAATTGTCTTCTAAACAAGACAGAGCTTGAGGTTGCTCACCGCCAAGACCAGTACAGTGGTACCTCAGGTTACATACGCTTCAGGTTACAGACTCCGCTAACCCAGAAATAGTGCTTCAGGTTAAGAACTTTGCTTCAGGATGAGAACAGAAATTGGGCTCCGGCGGCACAGCAGCAGCAGGAGGCCCCATTAGCTAAAGTGGTTCTTCAGGTTAAGAACAGTTTCAGGTTAAGTACGGACCTCCGGAACGAATTAAGTACTTAACCCGAGGTACCACTGTATCTGCTACCCAAAGTAATTGCTTCATATTCTTTCATAGCGACATAGTAGAACATGTGAAGAAACGCCAAATGTAAGGCTCCTCTGAGTATATTAAGAGTAAAAGCTGAATTTGAGCAAAGGGAGTGGTTCCAAAGTTTTCGCAGGCAGTTGGGCTTGAGCCACTGCTGGAAATGGTTTTAACAGGCTGGTGGTTTCAAATTGGTTCATGTTCTTTCTCCTTTGTCCCAAGTCTGAGAGCATAAAGTGCCAACAAGAGGACTGGAAACGCCCTCTGATTTTTTACACCAGCTGATTGCTCTACCCACCTATCACTGTTGTCCCATGGGGTGGGGGGCAGATAAAGATCCAAAATGGCCCCACCCCACCCCTGCTCTAGAATGTGCCTGAGCTGCATGTGAACTTAATACTTAAAGCAGGCTTAATTAATGGGCCATGTGTAGAGGGTTGTTTGACATTTGTGATCCCATGCACCTGTAAAGACCATAAGGTAAAGGTAAAGGGACCCCTGACCATTAGGTCCAGTCGTGACCGACTCTGGCGAACCAGAGCAGTGCATGGAAACGCCATTTACCTTCCCGCTGGAGTGGTACCTATTTATCTACGTGAACTTTGACGTGCTTTCGAACTGCTAGGTTGGCAGGAGCTGGGACCGAGCAACGGGAGCTCACCCCGTCGCAGGGATTCAAACCACCGACCTTCTGATCGGCAAGTCCTAGGCTCTGTGGTTTAACCTACAGTGCCACCCGCGTCCATAGACCATAGGTTTCATTTATAGACCATAGGTTTATAGACCATAGGTTCATTTACAGACCATAGGTTTCATTTATAGCAGCCTTTCTCAGGTGGACTACAACTCCCATCATCCCTGGCCTCTGGCCCTCCTAGCTAGGCATGATGGGAGTTGTAGTCCAGCAACATCTAAGGCTGCTTTAAGGGAAACCCAAAAGCACCAACCCCCTTTTTAAAAAGAAGATAAATGTCAGTGGAACCTTCAACAAGAATCTTGCACCCTGGAGTGCACCTTGTTCAGGAATCCGGCCACCCTAGTCATTTCCCACATTTCATGGTATGCTGTGATCTCTGAGCATACGGTATTCATTAGTGCTGCAAATCTTGGGAGTTCCCCCCAAACCCAAGCTTTCAGATAACTCTATCTTATGTGTGGGTGGTGCCATTTCCGCTCCTCACACGACGGAACTCATAGCCTGAACATCGGAAATAAGAGGGAACAATTTTGGCAAGAGTGGTTCATCTATAGGCGACCTTTGACCGTTTATTTCCAATTCTTATATATTTGCATAACTGCACACCCACCCACTGTGTCTGCCGAGGGTGACATTTGACCAGAAATGGGAGCGATGACATTGGCCTTCTCCAAACCACAATCGAAATTAGTGTGGCGGCGCATCATTCTGATAGCAATTCCCACACGCTTTGAGTGCAGGCGATTCTGAGCGGCTGAAGGGTGGAAGAAGCATGTTGCAGGAAGCACCGCATTTCCAGATTGCAAATGTTATCAAACACATGTTCTAAATGGGTAGAATAAGCACAAAGATTTGTGTGCAATTATTTTTGCAGGGAACGAGGAAAAGGAAGCAAGCAAGCGCAGGAGGGAGGGAGAAAGCTTGCAAGAAGGGACTGCATTATGAGGTGCAAGGCAGACAAGAAGAAATGAAGGAGGAAATCAATACGAAACAAATGTATCTGGTGCTCAAAAAATCTGCTCGGGCATTAATGCCAACCCCTCTTAAGAGTCTCCATAAGACCCACTGCAAGATGCAAAACCTCTAGGCCCAAATACTAGATACAGTGGTACCTTGGTTCTCAAACGCCTTGGTACTCCAACAACTTGGAACCCAAACACTGCAAACCCAGAAGTAAGGGTTCCAGTTTGCGAACTTTTTTCGGAAGCCGAACGTGCTCCGTTTTGAGTGCCACACTTCCATTTTGAGTGTTACACTGAGGTCTGTCTGTTTTTGCTATTTATCTTGCGTTTTTGTTTCTGCGGCTCTTTTTTGTTTTGTTTTTGTGACTGTGTGGAGCCCAGTTCAGCTACTGATTGATTGTGTGACTGCAGTACATTGTTTACTGTTTTCATTTTATGGATCAGTGGTCTCGTCAGATAGTAAAATTCATGTTAACTTGCTGTTTTAGGGGTTGTGTTTAAAAGTCTGGAACGGATGAATCCATTTTGCATTACTTTTTATTGGAAAGCGTGCCTTGGTTTTGGAACGCTTTGGTTTTGGAACAGACTTCTAGAATGAATTAAGTCTGAGAACCAAGGTACCACAGTATGCCCAAAGCATACTGAAATTAAAAAAAATTAAGGTCTTATATATATAATAAGTGTTCATAAATGTACCAATCAAGCATGTACATAGATATGTGGACCACATGTCTGGAGCAGCACAGGAAGACCGCTCTGAAACCATTTTGACTCTCAAACTGACCAAATGTTTTCTCTGCAAGGAGGGAGGGGGTGAGGGAACCTTCCCATTGTCTCAGGAATTGGGTAATCACCATCTCAAAGGAATGGGCAGACTACCAGGAAAGGCAATCAGATAAGGCATTACTGGCAGACAGGAAAAACAACAACATTCAAATTTCTGTTGTAGACCAACTTTTCTGTGATGTAGGTATGATGTTTCTGGGGGATGGTCTTGGATTACACCCCTTCTGTGATGTATGTATGATGTATGGAGGGGTGGTCCTGAGCTCCAAGGCAGGGAATTTAAAATGTCTTTATAAGGGCAGGCACACCTTGGTTCTGGGTCCTCCTCCTTTCCTGCCTGTGAGGGGAGCACCCTGTTGCAACACTTCAATAAAGATCAGGCTTACTAGCTGCTTTGCTTCTCAGTACAGTGGTACCTTGCAAGACGAATGCCTCGCAAGACGAATGCCTCGCAAGACGAAAGAGTTTTCCGTTTTTTTAGTCGTTCCGCAAGACGAATTTCCCTATGGGCTTGCTTCGCAAGACGAAAACGTCTTGCGAGTTCTTGCGAGTTTGTTTCCTTTTTCTTAAACCGCTAAGCCGTTAATAGCCGCTGCCGTTAATAGCCGCTAAGCCGTTAATAGCCGCTAAGCCGCTAAGCCGTTAATAGCCGTTAAGCCGCTAAGCCGTTAATAGCCGTGCTTCGCAAGACGAAAAATCCGCAAGACGAAGAAACTCGCAGAACGGATTAATTTCGTCTTGCGAGGCACCACTGTATTCTCTGTTATTTTCTCCTACCGATGGAGAACCTGCAAAGGACTCTATAAGGGCTCTTGTGTCCCCCATAAGGGAATAAGGGCAGATTTTGTTTATTACAATATCTAGTATGCAAAAGCATGCTACAAATAACAGACTGAGCATACAATTTTGTAACAAGAAACGCTTGATTGAGAAGAGAAGGCGCTTTGTTGCAACTAGATGACGATGACGGGGCCTGAGTGATTGGAGGGGACAGGATAAGGCTCTCCCTTCTCTCGGAAGTAGCGTATCAAAGAATGCACACCGCTTCGGACCGCCGGCTTTAGAGCTGCAGAAATCCCCATCCCCCAAACGCTGCCTGCCCCGCCTGTTACAGCGAGCAGTGTATCCTGGCTGACATCTACAAGGGTGTCTATACCGCGCTCCTCTGCCAGCTCCTTGCAGTCCTTGGCCGCAAAGTAAATGGTGGTTCCAAGGTTGTAGGCAGTGCTGACTCCAGGAATCCAGTTCACGACTGCATGGACTTTTTGCTCCGTCTCACTAGTACAGTTGTCCGGGGTGGAACGTCGCCCTCTTGCAGGCCCGTGGCACTTACGGAGCCAGGAGTAGGCGCCACGCTGGGGCAAGAGATAGTTACCCTCTCGTGCCACCACATGGAACAAACTGCTGCCATTAGAGGAGACTCCGGCACAAGAATCCCGTAGGCGGTAACAGGCTCTGGAAGCCATGCCAAAGCCCCGGTAGACTCTGTATGCTTTGCCGTGCAGGAAGGATCCGTTCACCGGCACCAGATCCTGGCAGTGCCGGACCGGTGTTTGCGCCTGCAGGTTCAAGAATAATCTCAAGGCAGCGCTGTTCTTCCTCTGACCAGGGGAACGAGTGGTGTTCAGAGTCCCGGCCATCGCAAACAGGAGGTCATCCGTATCTGTCTGTCCCAACTCCTTGTAGAGGCGCAGGACAAGGGTCTCCGTGTGCCAACTGCAGCCTGCCCTTTGCAGGGCCAGCGCTAAGGAAGCTCGGATGAGGGTCTGGGAGAGCTCGGGCACATCAGCAAAACCGTCCAGGGCTTCAGGCATCAAGTCCTTGCAGGAAACCCCCTTTTGGGGCAACTGGGGGGATTTGGGGGAGATGGAGCTCAGGAAAATGCGGAGAGGAACAGAGGGGGAGTCAGAGGTCAGTGGGTGGTCTTCAGCAGCCTTCTCCCTGGGATTCGCCATGGGCAGCAAGTGCACTTCTGATCCATGACATAGGAGCAGGAAGCCGAAGAAAGTCAAGGCGGCCTTGGGAGGTAGCGAGGGCCGATACATGTTGGACAGATTCATTGGAAGTCCTGTTGAAAGGAGGAAACTGAGAAACATCTGGCTCTCATATTTTTATGAGATGCTCTAGGGGCCCTGAGCTCCAAAGTCTTTTGGATCTGGTTCCAGGGGCACAGGAATACCACACCTTTAATTAACATAGCTTTAAATCACATTAGCTGTGGATTGTTAAGGCTGCTGGGAGCTGCAGGTCTGCGGCAGGCACGCTACAGTACAGTGGTACCTTGGGTTACATACGCTTCAGGTTACATACGCTTCAGGTTACAGACTCCGCTATCCCAGAAATATTACCTCGGGTTAAGAACTTTGCCTCAGGATGAGAACAGAAATCGGGCTCCGGCGGCGCAGCGGCAGCAGGAGGCCCTATTAGCTAAAGTGTTGTTTCAGGTTAAGAACAGTTTCAGACCTCCAGAACGAATTAAGTTCTTAACCCGAGGTACCACTGTACAGGGAGCCAGTGTGGTGCAGTGGTTAAGAGCGGTGGACTCGTAATCTGGTGAACCAGGTTCGCTTCCCCGCTCCTCCACATGCAGCTGCTGGGTGACCTTGGACTAGTCACACTTCTCTGAAGTCTCTCAGCCCCACTCACCTCACAGAGTGTTTGTTGTGGGGGAGGAAGGGAAAAGGAGATTGTTAGCCGCTTTGAGACTCCTTCAGGTAGTGATAAAGCGGGATATCAAATCCAAACTACTCTACTCTACCACAGTTCCCAGGATTCTTTGGGAAAAGTCACATGCTTGAAAAGTCTGATACGGATGGGACCAAGAGCTGCCCCTGGGCACCAGAAGTGCTTCCTCCCTTCAGCAGGAGCACATTGTTTGGCTGAAAGAAGGTGGTTTTAAGAATAGGAGGCTGGAACCCTTTCTCCCAGTGGCAGCTCACCCACCCACTTGCTTGTCATTTTTCATTTGCTGCTCTTTCCAAGATTGAAAACAGCAGAATGTTTTCAGAAGGGGAGGAGGCAGAAAAAAACAGCTTGCCTATCATCTGCCTCCTGGGAAAACAGAGCAGAGGAAAATCAGGGAAAGGGAGCTGGTGGCTGCCCAGATGTTGTTGAACTCCCAGCTTTCATCAGCCCCAGCTGCCGTGGCCAGTGGAACTGTAGTCCAGCACCAGTTGCTCCATCCTTGCTGCAAACCTTCAATACCCAGAACCAGAAACGGTGGGGGAGGGAGAGAATGAATAAAGGAGCATTTAGGGGGAAATGCTTTTATGGGCTCATCAGTGTTTCATGCCTAGAAAGCACAGGTCCCAGCAGATTTCTCCTTGCCCTGCTCCTTTCCACAGGGAAAACCGCTCTTTACCTCTCAATCAGAGAAACGTGTTTTGGGACTACAACTCCCACCATCCCTGACCACTGGTCCTGTTAGCTAGGGATGATGGGAGTTGTAGTCCCAAAACATCTGGAGGGCCGAGTTTGCCTATGCCTGAATGAAGGGATAAAGAGCCTTTTTTTTCCCTGCTGGAAAGAGGCAGTAGATGAGCGCTAACATCTAAAGGGAACATGCTCCACAGGTCAGAGCCCCATATGGAGCTGTATGAGCTGGCTTAAAACAAACAAATGTGAGACAGGCAGCTCCATCACAAACAGAAGGCTAAGCTGAAGGACAGAAGATACTTTCCACTGTGTGTGGTGTTTAAGAAGCAAATCAAGACACTTCAAGACCATTGGAGGGCTCTCTTACAAATTGGATTCCAACCCAGTGTTGTTCCAGACCTTTCCCACTTCAAGTGGGGGGTTCTTCCACGTTGAGCTTTCCAAGGATGGGAAAACCTCACATTTAAAAGAGGGAAAGGTTCGGGAGAACACTGGGGCAAGGGGGGGGATGTCATTTGGACCTGCCCACATTAATGGGGAGGCAGGCTGGTTCAAATCCACATTTTCCTCCAATGTGGACAAGCTCTCCATAAGCCACGACTCTCTGCTACACTGCCAAGTTCATTTGCACAAGGAACCCTCACATGTCTGATCAATATTATTATTATTATTATTATTATTATTAATACACCGCCCATCTGGCTGGGTTTCCCCAGCCACTCTGGGCGGCTTTCAACAGAATATTAAAATACAATAGTCTATTAAACATTAAAAGCTTCCCTAAACAGGGCTGCCTTCAGATGTCTTCTAAAAGTCTGGTACTTGTTTTTCTCTTTGACATTTAGTGGGAGGGCTTTCCACAGGCTGGGTGCCACTACCGAGAAGGCCCTCTGCCTGGTTCCCTGTAGCTTGGCTTCTCGCAGCGAGGGAACCGCCAGAAGGCCCTTGGCGTTGGACTTCAGTGTCCGGACTGAACGATGGGGGTGGAGACACTCCTTCAGGTATACTGGACTGAGGCCGTTTAGGGCTTTAAAGGTCAGCACCAACACTTTGAATTGTGCTCAGAAACGTACTGGGAGCCAATGTAGGTCTTTCAAGACCATGGTTGATATTGGGCTCTTTTGGGAGAAAGGGTGGAATAGAAATGAAATAAAGGAATGCAATGCAATGTCAGGTGCTAATCCTATCAGCCTAGCACTCTGTCCTGCTACCTTGTCTCCAGAATGAAACCCTGGTTTGCTCCTCTGCAAGTCCCTTAAAACCTTTTCCCCCACGCCAGCCTTTTCCCCCCACTCGCCTGCCACCAGGAAGGAGCAGCTTACCTTTTTTGCAGAGGAGGCACAAGCGTATAGAGAATCTAGTTGGAAATCCAGAGCCTTTTGCCCCTGTGTTATAGATCTCTACCCTGGTTGGTCAGTCTTATCAGCAGACCTCATTGCAACACACAGCTTCACTATCAAGTTCTGGCATCTTTGCGAGGGTCACTGTCAACTTTTTTTTTTTTTTTTTTTTTGCAGCATTCCCTGCGTTGATTCAGCAGCTTATTTTAGTAGGGATTCCCGGGAACAGAACACAGGGGAAGTCCTTTGCAACCAACACAATCTAAGAGCTGGAGCTATGTCCTTTTAAAGGTAAAGGTAAAGGGACCCCTGACCATTAGGTCCAGTCGTGACCGTCTCTGGGGTTGCGGCGCTCATCTCGCTTTATTGGCCAAGGGAGCCGGCGTACAGCTTCCGGGTCATGTATCCAGCATGACTAAGCTGCTTCTGGTGAACCAGAGCAGCGCACGGAAACACCGTTTACCTTCCCGGCAGAGTGGTACCTATTTATCTACTTGCACTTTGACGTGCTTTCAAACTGCTAGGTTGGCAGGAGCAGGGACCAAGCAACTGGAGCTCACCCTATCATGGGGATTCGAACCGCCGACCTTCTGATCAGCAAGTCCTAGGCTCTGTGGTTTAACCCACAGCGCCACCCATGTCCTTTTACAAAGCTGTAAAAAGGCACTCCTTGCCATTGAGAGCACTATGGATGACAGACAAATCCAGGAGTATCCTCAAGCTATGCACCCGCTCCTTCAGATGGCGTTCATAAGTGGCCCACCTATAAATCACTTATAAACACCATCTCCAACTCCTCGAAAGATTCTATAAATGGCGTCTCTGAATTTTTTTACACATCATTTGGGAAGACAGGCCAGTGTACTGGAAGAAGCAAAGATCAGCAGTAGCAATGATTCTTGAACATCAGCTTTGTTGGACTGGTCATGTTGTGCGGATGCCTGATTATCGTCTTCCAAAGCAACTACTCTGTTCCGAACTTAAAAATGGAAAGCGTAATGCTGGTGGTCAACAAAAGAGATTTTTATTTTTTAAAATTTTTCCCGTTTTATTAAATTTGCTTAGTAACATAACATTATTATATATATTCTATAAAACAAAGAATACAGAACAAAATTCATTCATACTACAATGTCTAACTACATAACGTCAACAAAAGAGATTTAAAAACAAGGCAAATCTTTAAAAATGTAGTATAAGCACCGACAACTGGGAAACACTGGCCTGTGAGCGCTCCAATTGGACAACAGCCTTTTCCAAAGGTGTCATGGACTTTGAAGATGAACTTTGGACGTTGAAGCTCAAACTCAGGATGCAAGGGAGAAACGTGCTAAGAGGAAGGCATGCTTGGCAAACCCTCACTATGATCAACTCCTGCCCGGAAACCTATGTCGCCACTGTGGAAGGACGTGTGGATCCAAAATTGGCCTCCACAGTCACTTACGGACTCACTGTTAAAACCATGTTCATGGAAGACAATCTTACTCGGCTACGAGGGATTGCCAAAGAAGGAGGAGCACCTTCAGAGGAAGTGCAACCCCATCCAGAACAGGTAACTTGACTGTTTCCCAGACCACCCACCCAAATAGCATCTTGCTTTCCTAAAATTCAAGCACAATTTATTAGCCTCAACCAGTAAAACTAATGCATTCAGACACTGATCCAGAGCATTCATAGTCAAGTCTCTCTCGATTCAGATGTTTTCGGGAATTATTGTTTAATATTATGATTAAAAATCTTTTAATCTTAATAGTCCAATTTTTAAACCTTGTTCATCTTAATACAAGTGAGTTTCAAAAGTTATACTAACTTAAAAGTATATATACAAAGCTTAAAAGACGAGCATCAAATCTTTTTTAATAATCAAAGTCCTCTTTCTGTCTTGGATTCTACATCGACTAAATTAACCTAAATAGTTCAATAGTTTAGTTTGCCAGTCTTCTTCATCTTCTTTGCCGGAGGCTTCTTCCTTCTCTAGGGATGGCTGGTCTTGGCCTGGCATCCACTCTCATGTACAGGAGCAAAGTCTTTTATTCAATAAGTCCAACAATTCCTGTACAACTCAATATCATAACTTCAGGTTTTTTTAAAACAACAATCATTTTCCACAATGCTTTCAGATATGTCTTATCCCAGGCCTTTCTAATAATTTCAAAACCAGCAGTTTGAATTAGCACTTCTAGCAGACAAAAGCAAGCAAATAAGGATCCTCTGTTTTCGCCACCCCAAAAAACATCTGTGTTCTCTAGGCGATGGAGAGTTCACGAGAGTCGCTTCATCTGGGCTAGGAACAGTTATGGAGCAGCTAGAAGGTGGTGACTGGACCGGAGTAGTTGGAAGGGACAGGAAAAGTGTGCATCTCCTCTCTCAAATACCTCAGCATGGCACGCACAGCCGTCTTCAAGCCTGGCTTTAGCCCTGCATAAATCCCCATGCCAAATACGCCACTGGCCCCTCCAGTCGCATAGAGCAGCAAATCATGGCCTATGTCTATGGCGCAGCTCATAGCCCGCTGATGCGCCAGTTCCATGCAGTTCAGCTTTGCAAAGTACACACTGGTGGCAAGGCTGTACAAGGCGCCGACCCAAGGAATCCAGTCCAGGATAAGGTAGATTTTCTCCTCGGTCTCATTGTCGCAGTACTCCGTGGTGGAACGGCGGCCTCTTCCAAGCCTGCGGCACTGGTGGAGCCAGGTGGTGGCGCCATGGCGGGGCAGGAAGTAGCTGCCCTTTCTTTCCACCACGTAGAAGCTGGTGCTGTCATTGGAGGCCACTCCGGCACAAGAATCCCCTAGACGGTGGCAGGCTTTGGAAGCCGCCGGAAAACCCCGGTAGACTTTGTGTGCCTTGCCGTACAGGAGGGATCCGTTCACCGGCAACAGACCACGGCAGTGATGGACTGGCGTTTGCGCAAGCTGGTCCAAGTTGAATTGCAAGGCGAGGCTGCTCTTCCTCTGACCGGGGGAATGAGTGGTGTTCAGAGACCCGGCCATCGCAAACAGGAGGTCGTCCGAATCTACCTGTCCTAGCTCCTCGTAGAGGTGCAAGACGAGGGTTTTCGCATGCCGGCTACAGCCTGCCCTTTGCAGGGCCAGCACTAAGGCTGCTCGGATGAGGGTCTGGGAGAGCTCAGGCACATCAGCAAAACCGTCCAGGGCTTCAGGCATCAAGTCCTCGCAGGAAACCCCCTTTTGGGGCAACTGGGGGGATTGCGGGGAGATGGAGCTCAGGAAAATGCGGAGAGGAACAGAGGGGGAGTCAGAGGTCAGTGGGTGGTCTTCGGAAGCCTTCTCCCTGGGATTCACCATGGACAGCAAGTGCACTTCCGATCCATGGCATAGGAGCAGGAAGCCGAAGAAAGTCAATAAGGCCTTGGGAGGTAGCGAGGGCCGATACATGTTGGACAGGTTCGTTGGAAGTCCTGTTGAAAGGAGGAGACAGAAGATCTAGCTCTTACTTGGGAATCTGTATGGGGGAGTGTGACACTGGGGCAGATAAAAAGGTAAAGGACCCCGGGATGGTTAAGTCCAGCCAAAGGGAACTATGGGGTTGCGGCGCTCATCTTGCTCTCAGGCCGAGGGAGCCGGCATTTGTCCACAGATGGCTTTTCTGGGTCACGTGGCCAGCAGGACTAAACCGCTTCTGGTGCAACGGAGCACCGTGATAAAAACTAGAGTGCACAGAAACACCGTTTACCTTCCCGCCACAGTGATACCTATTTATCTACTTGAATTGGCATGCTTTCAAACTGCTAGATTGGCAGGAGCTGACACAGAGCAATGGGAGTTCACTCTGTTACGGGGATTCGAACCGCCGACCTTCTGATCGGGAAGCCCAAGAGGCTCAGTGGTTTAGACTGACTGGGGACTGCAGACTTCTAAGTACATGGACTAGGGTTGTTAGGAGACCCCTATTCCCCTCAGAGTTACCGGAGTAACTCTGGGAAGGGGAACGGACTCTTAAACCACTCTGTATACAGTGGTACCTCTGGTTACGTACTTAATTCATTCCAGAGGTCTGTTCTTAACCTGAAACTGTTCTTAACCTGAAGCACCAATTTAGCTAATGGGGCCTCCCGCTGCTGCCGGAGCACAATTTCTGTTCTCATCCTGAAGCAAAGTTCTTAACCTGAGGTAATATTTCTGGGTTAGCGGAGTCTGTAAGCTGAAGCGTATGTAACCTGAAGCATATGTAACCTGAGGTACCACTGTATAGCTCTAGAAGGGGAATAGGGGTCTCCCAGCAACTCTCAGCACCCTCAATAAACTACATCTCCCAGGATTCTTCAGGGGAAGCCATCACTGTTTAAAGCAGTTACCGTCATGCTGAGACTATGTCCTCGCAGCAGTGGCAGCAGCCAGAGTTAAATCTACATGCGAGGGCGTTAGGAGTTTGTTTGCTCAAATGAGAGTGGCTTCCTAAAAAAGCCTTTGCTTGCAGCTGCTTTCTGTGAAGAATGTGCCCTAGGAAAAGCTGCTTTAGTTTGGACTCCGTGCCCCAAAATGCTTCACTTCTTTTTGGATGATTGAAGTGAAAGTCAGCATTCCCCTTAAGAGGGAATTAATCTCACCCCAAGTTCTTTGTCAGGTCTAGACAGAGATTTCGAGGGAACACCTACTCTGCTGATGAGTAATCCCACACAGGGCCTTTCTATCAGCCAATAGAAAGCCTTTAGTCTCCTGCTTGAAACAAGGGTCACACGCACTCCATACGTTGAAAGCACATGGCTTCTGCCAAAGAATTCTGGGAGCTGTAGTTTATTAAAGGTGCTAGAGCCACAACTGAGTAGACTAGGTCCCAGGATTCCATGGGGGATGTCATGTGCTTTAAATGTATCATTTAGCCCTTCATCAGAAGCATGTTTTCGCTGGAAGGCGGCAGCTTTAAGAACCATTTCTCCTAGCCCATACCTTCCCAACATTTCTCTGATGAAAATAGGGATGTCCTATGTAGGAAGTTTTGCAGGACGCGGGTGGCGCTGTGGATTAAACCACAGAGCCTAGGACTTGCCGATCAGAAGGTCGGCGGTTCGAATCCCCGCAACGGGGTGAGTTCCCGTTGCTCGGTCCCTGCTCTTGCCCACCTAGCAGTTCGAAAGCACGTCAAAGTGCAAGTAGATAAATAGGTACCACTCTGCCGGGAAGGTAAATGGCGTTTCCATGCACTGCTCTGGTTTGCCAGAAGCAGTTTAGTCATATTGGATACATGACCCAGAAGCTGTACGCCGGCTCCCTCAGCCAATAAAGCGAGATGAGCGCCGCAACCCCAGAGTCTGCCACGACTGGACCTAATTGTCAGGGGTCCCTTTACCTTTATCTATGTACAGTGGTACCTCAGGTTACAGACTCCGCTAACCCAAAAATAGTACCTCGGGTTAAGAACTTGGCTTCAGGATGAGAACAGAAATCGTGCTCAGGCGGCGCAGCAACAGCAGGAGGCCCCATTAGCTAAAGTGGTGCTTCAGGTTAAGAACAGTTTCAGATTAAGAACGGACCTCCGGAACCAATTAAGTACTTAACCTGAGGTAACACTGTAGTAAGTTTACTATTTATACCCTGCTCATCTGACTGGGTTGCCCCAACCACTCTGGGCCGCTTCCAACACACATAAAAACATAGTAAAACATTGGAAAAAAATATTCCCTATACAGCACTGCCTCCAGATGTTTTCTAAAGGTTATATAGTTATCTCCTGGGCTTGGGGGTTGCATAACTCTATACCCTCCAACATTTCTCCCATGAAAACAGGGAGGTCCTAAGGAATAGCAGGACATTCAGAGATCAAATCAGAAACTGGGATGGCTTCTGTAAATCTGAGACTGTCCCTGGAGAATAGGGACACTTGGAGGGTCTGCCAGTGGCATCCCACCCACTCACCTACTTTTCTACAGTAGCTGCTATTTCCAAGTGTTGAAAGCAGCAGAATGTTTTCAGAAGGGGAGGAGGCAGAAAAAACAGCTTGCCTGTCATCTGCCTCCTGAAAAAACAAGAGCAGAGGAAAATCATGGCAAAGGAACTTGTGGCTGTCTAGTTGTTGAACTCTCAACTCCCGTTAGCCCCAGATGCTGTGGCCAATGGCCAGGGATGCTAGGAATTGTAGTCTAGTAACAACCAGAGGCCCCCAGATTCCCCATTCCTTGTGCAAACGCTCAAGATCTAGGTCAAGAGATGGTGGGAGACGAAAAAAATGAACAAGCAAGCATTAAAAATAAAATAAAATGTTATATTCTGAAGGCTGGTTTTAACCTTTAAAGCCCTATACGGCCTAGGACCCTCGTACCTACGGGACCGCCCCTCCTGGTATGTCCCACAGAGGAACCTACGGTCTTCAAATAAAAACATCTTGAAGGTCCCAGGCCACAGAGAGGTTAGGCTGGCCTCAACTAGAGCCAGGGCTTTCTCGGCTGCAGCTCCAATCTGGTGGAACGCTCTGTCACAAGAGACTAGGGCCCTGAGGGACTTGACATCTTTCCGCAGGGCCTGCAAGACAGAGCTGTTCCACCAGGCTTTTGGTCAGGGTACAGTCTCCCTCCTCTGGCAATCTGCACAGAATTTTGCTTAACGGTTGCCATCAATTTGATTTTAATTAATTTTATAATGGAATGTTTTTAGAATGTGGGATTATTTGATTGTTGTTAGCCGCCCTGAGCCCGGCTTCGGCTGGGGAGGGCGGGATATAAATAAAATTTATTATTATTATTATTATTATTATTATTATTAGGTTACATCCTGTACAGGTCAGAGTTCCATATGGCACCGTCAAAGCTGCTTAAAACAATAGCAATCAGGGTTCTTCACTGGGGGGAAAGGTTATGACAAAGCAGTGTCTTTTCCCTTTGGTGCCGGCACTTAGGAAACACAATCTCATAAAGCAGCTGAGTCAGCCATGAATTGCATGCAGCCAAGTTTGCTTGCACAAGGAACTCCTAGAGATCTGGTCAATGTCACAGCATCCGAGCTGCTTCTAGTGAACAGCCACATTGTACATGCCAAGATTTTTATTTTCTCCAGATGCTGATCCTCATTCTAGAAACATAAGGGGCCTCCCTGCTAGCCTAACACACTATCCTGGCCCTCATCTTCAAACTGAAACCCTTAGGTTTGCCCCTATATAAGTCTCCTAAAATCTATTTCCCCCATAGCATGCTGGCCCCTGCCCATCCACCAGAATGGAGCAGCTTACCTGTATGGAGAAGAGGCACAAGCGTATAATTACCAAGGTGGGAATGAAGAGCCGTTTCCCCAGTGCTTATATATCTATATTCTGGGGTCTTATCAGCAGACCCCATTGCAACACTCGGCTCCATTATCAAGTTAATTCATTATCAAGGGGCACAGATGTATTCATCCTCAACTCATTTTGGTTTCTGCTGCAGTTCTCTGGCTTTGATTCAGCAGCTACTTTGAGCGGGAATTCCTGTATAAGTCCTTTGCAACCAAAATGATCAAGGGGCTGGAGCTATTCACTTAACGAGCAACGGTTACATCTGGGGATTTCGAGTTTGGAAAGGACTAAGGGCAGACATGACAAGGGTTCTATAAAGTTGCACATGGTGTGAAGCTGAATGCTGATTCAGGGCACAGAGCAGAAAGCAACTCTTTATGTTGCACACAGTTAAATCAATGGAACTGCCTCCCAGAAGACTGGTTCCAACAGAGGATTAGGGTAAATTTATGGAGAGTACGGCTATTGCTGGCTGCTGGCCGTGTTTTCCGGTGTGAGAAGCAGATCGTCCCTGAATACCAGTTTCTGGAAATACCTGTTGAACTTATGTCCTGGATCAGACCCAAGACCCATCTGGTCCAGCATCTTGTTCTCAGGAGTGGCCAACCAGAAAACCCCAGGCAGCTCACAAAACAGCTCATGAGTGCCAACAACAGTCTCCCCACTCGCAATTCCCAGCAATTGCTCTCTAACGTTTAGGCTGGGGACCCTGTGTTTCTCCAGATATTGGACTACAATGTCACAGGGCCTGTCCACACTTGTTCCATGCCTAGAAAGCACAGGGTCAAAAGGTTTTCCACTTGTCCCGTGTTTTCCCCTCAGAAAACCCAGGCTGAATCGGAGTGAACCTCGATTTGCAGAAAAAACCAGCTGACATTTTCCTCCGATTCAGCAAGATTTCTCCGGGGAAAGCAGTGGGGGGGGGGGGGGAGAATTGTGGATGAGTCCATTCTTGTGTAGGGATGCGGGTGGCGCTGTGGGTTGAACAACAGAGCCTAGGGCTTGCCGATCAGAAGGTCGGCGGTTCAAATCCCCGTGACGGGGTGAGCTCCCGTTGCTTGGTCCCTGCTTCTGCCAACCTAGCAGTTCCAAAGCATGTCAAAGTGCAAGTAGATAAATAGGTACCACCCGGTGGGAAGGTAAACGGTGTTTCCGTGTGCTGCTCTGGTTCGCCAGAAGCAGCTTAGTCATGCTGGCCACATGACCTGGAAGCTGTACACTGGCACCCTTGGCCAATAAAGTGAGATGAGCGCTGCAACCCCAGAGTCATCTGCGACTGGACCTAATGGTCAGGGGTCCCTTTACTTTTACCATTCTTGTGTGGGGTTGATGGCAGCTGGAGACGAACCACATCTGGAGTGCACCAGGTTCCCCATCCCAGGGCCTGGGTTACAAATCAGGCTTGGTGCAAACCTATAGAGCTAGAGCCCATGTGCAAATGTGGGAATACTCAAATTACAGAAAAACCTGAAATTGCTAAAAGCAGGATTACTATTGCTTTCCTCCTTTTGAAGGAAAGTCAACGCACAGAAACCATTGCAAAGCCCTCATCCTCTTCCCTCCAATAAGCTCTTGCATTTTTCAGCAGCTATGTAAAACAAGGCAGAACCTTTAAAACGTTGGATTTCTTTAGAACTAGTCAGCCAAGGGTTGTTTGGGGGATTTTTATTATGAAAACACAACACAAGCACACAAGTCACGTGCTAACATTCCTGCCCTTCTGCCATGAACGGGAGGCAACCCTTATACATCTCTGACGTTGCCTCACCCTGGAACAGCCCAAGCAACAAAGTCAATAGCTGTCGGCAAGGAAAACTGAAGCAGCTGGTGATGAGAACAATAATCTGGGAGCAAAATTCAGCACAGGAGCACATCTTTGCTTTTGAACCCCACCCTCCCCAAACAATTCAACTCTAGACACCCAACGTCAAACGAGTCTTGTGTGATTCCAGTACAAGCACACATTTTTGAAGAATACCGGTGCCAAGGCGCAATGGAGACAGAAGACCGTGCGCATGTATTATAAGGCAATGTGAGACTTGAGCACAGGGAGGAGAGGTCGTGTTTTGGGCAGGCTCGGAAAGGGAGCGGTGGCGAATCCAAAAGCCAAGCAGCCTTAAGATTCGAAGAGCCAACATGCCTCGTTTCTGCCTGGCAGGTCAGTCTTGTCAGGGTGGCTTTTGCTGGCTCTCAGCAGACATCACTCAGAACAAATGCCCCGTGTCACAGGTGTCATAAGCTACAAATGGTTACAGAACAGTTTAAAGTGAAGCTTCTTCCTGTACCAGCTTCAACATCTGTTGTATCCTGTAACAGAGCAGGGCAGAAAGCCCATTCTCCTCTTCCCTCCTCAGGCAGGTCTCCCATTTCCCTGCATTCGTTCTCTAGCAGGCCTCATTCACATGTTCAGTCTGCCTGCATCCCATTCCCAAAAACTACGAAGTGTTGTGCACCAAGACTGGGAGACCGGGGCTGGGGAAGAGAAAGAGAGAGATTCTTTCCAGGCTGCTCCATCGAGGACCCCTCTGCCCGAGGTGGTTCTTGCAGCTCCAGAGCTGACAGTGGGTGTAACTGGTCTGAACTGGGCCAGGGAGGGCCAACTCCTTCAATCGTCTTCCTCCTCTTCAATTCGCCGGCACTTCCTTTTGCCAGCAGGCTGCGGCTCGTCCTCATCACTGGACCCTGCCGTGCCAAAGATAAAATACAGCGCGATCTTATGAGAGCAAGGGATAAAGTGGCAATGGAAAAAGCAGTGCTGTGACTTAATCAGATTTTTGCAGAAAGTTGCTTCAGAAGCAAAGTGGGAATTATTCAGCATTCTGGGGAAAGCTGAAGGATAAACACACAGAGAGAGCATTAGAAGCTGCTCTCACTGCTATCCATTACCGAATAATGAACATCCTTTCTGCCGCCCCTGCCCCCCAATCGAACCTCAGTAATGTATTCTTGGCAGGGTTTCTGAAGTCCTGATAAGCTGAGGATTCTTGACATGCCTCGTGATTAGGAGACTCAAAGCAGTGACTCATGCATAAAGACAGTGGGCAGCCTCTTTGGGCAGGGGGTGGCAGGTAATTTCTGCTGCCCTCTCTGTACTGCGAAGGAAGGATGGAATGATCTAATCACAGCACTGTCTTTCTTCTGTAGACCATTGCCCCAACTTCTATCAAGAGCCCTTTGTCTCTCTTATCTCTCAGCGTATCTTGCTGGTTGTTCTAGTAGCCTACTGACGCCTCTGCCACCCCCCCACTCCCCTATTTTTCTCAACTGGGTGAAGGGGGGGGGTTTGCTACTCTATTGTTGTTCAGTTGATTTTAATTCGTGGAAACATAAAACAATGACAGTCTTACTAAGGGGTGAGGAAATACAGTCAACATCTGCAGCAGAAATAGGGCAGAATGGCCTTACACCTCGCTGCTGACCAGGTGAATGCAGAAAAGGTAGGCAGCTCCCTTCATGGGCAGGTACTTTGAGCTCACAGAAGCCTTTGCATGAGGGATGGGGAACCCACAGCCTTTTGGATATTGTTCATTTTATTTATTAAAATATTTGTATACTGCAATTTCATTAAAAACACAACAACAGCAAAGCGGGTTACAGTTAAAATAGAAACACCACAAAAATTAACACAGACCACCAGTTTGACTATTACAGATGTCCCTCCTCCTCAATTGTCTGCATAAGACGAAGAGAAGACTTCAGTAAATGTTTGGAAGTCAATATAGAAGGTGTCAGCTGAGGTCGTATCCACACTGCTTTTCCTCCACGCTCTTAAAAGCACAGGTTATGGTGCCTGGAAAGCTCCGCATCTGAGCACTTTTTGGTGTGTGTTTTTCTGGCCCGGGAGTTTTCCCTGAAAAACCCGCCCTTTAAAGCTCAATCGGTGCAAATGGCACTCTGCAGAAAACACGAATTGACGTAGGCTGCGACTGAGCGCTAAAGAGTGGGTTTTGCGGGGAGAAAAACCGCTCGGACACAAAGCTTTTAAGCATGGACCTGTTCCTGGAAAGAGCAGGGGGTGGCGGTGGGGAGTACCGTATTTTTTTGCTCTATAAGACTCACTTTTCCCTCCTAAAAAGTAAGGGGAAATGTGTGTGCCTCTTATGGAGCGAATGCAGGCTGCGCAGCTATCCCAGAAGCCAGAACAGCAAGAGGGATCGCTGCTTTCGCTGCGCAGCAATCCCTCTTGTCGTTCTGGCTTCTGGGATTCAGAATATTTTTTTTCTTGT
Organism: Podarcis siculus; assembly: GCA_034642415.1. Classification (NCBI taxonomy): domain Eukaryota; kingdom Metazoa; phylum Chordata; class Lepidosauria; order Squamata; family Lacertidae; genus Podarcis; species Podarcis siculus. The sequence goes on along the minus strand of JAXCMG010000077.1, from coordinate 1,979,701 downwards.
TTTCCTCCTCCAAAAACTAGGTGCATCTTATGGTCTGGTGCGTCTTATAGAGTGAAAAATACGGTAAGTGTGGATGAGCCCTATTGGGAGAACATTCCACAGAAGCAAGTCATTAACTCTGAAGGCTCAAGTTTTCATACGGATGCCAAATGAGCCTCCACAATTTGGGAACAACCAGCAACACTCCTACAGATGATCTGTGATCAAGTTGCACCCAGGAGAAGCATAGGGGCTGGGAAAGAGATGAGATGGCAGTTGGGGAAAGGCGTTTGATGGAAGTAACTACACTGCTGCCACGAGACATACCTTGGCTGTTGCCTTCTTCCTGCTCCTCACCGTCAATGACCAAGCGCCTTCGCTTGGGTCCCAGAGGGGGCTGGATGGGCTCCTCCCTGGAAACAAGGGCAAGAAAGAGGGGTGTTGGTGTGTGCCCCTGCCACATACAAATGCCAGACATAGACTCAGGGAGAGAAGAATGCAGAATTAGAAGCTACAGCACCCACCCCAGTGCTCTAGGCAAGTTTCCACCAACAAAACTTGTAGCTCAGGTGGCACAAACCTATACAGTCATACCTCAAGATAAATACGATTCAGGTTGAGCACTTTCGGGTTGCGCTCCGCCACGACCCGGAAGTAACGGAGCGCATTCCATTCAGGATGCAAACAGGGCTCTGGAACGGATCCCGTTCACATCCTGAGGTACCACTGTATAATGGTGTGCCAGGTTTTTGCTTTCGTATCAAATTACAGCGGTACCTCAGGTTAAGTACTTAATTTGCTCCGGAGGTCCGTACTTAACCTGAAACTGTTCTTAACCTGAAGCACCACTTTAGCTAATGGGGCCTCCTGCTGCCGCCGCACCGCCGGAGCACAATTTCTGTTCTCATCCTGAAGCAAAGTTCCTAACCGGAAGCACTGTTTCTGGGTTAGCAGAGTCTGTAACCTGAAGCGTATGTAACCTGAGGTACCACTGTATAAACTTTTGAAAAGAACAGGGAGATGTGGACTGAACTGGGAGCGGTGGAGTAAACCAACTGCGAAAAATCAGAGTAGCAGGATCCCAGTTGCTGATGGCTGGTCATCGATTGAATTCAGAAAATATCGAACAATGGAGCAGGGCAGCAAACAGAAGCAGGCGGCAAATGGGAGCAGACAGGAAGCAACTGACTTCTCTCCTTGTTGTGCTCCTGCTCAGAACATGGCAGCTTTCACTCTGACAGCTGGAAGTGCAAGGCTGCATGTGACTCATTGTTTTCTGCCTCTATGAATCAGATATGCAAAAAAAAAATCCTGGGCTTGAAGCACAGAGCTGCTCAATTCCATTATAAATGAACCCCACCCAAGAACTAGAATGAATATAGAAGGGGGAAGGGTTGTAGCAGTTTTGCAACCTCTGGCATCTCTGGATAGGGCTAGGAAACAACTCCTGCCTGAATCCCCACTGCTGCCAGTCCGTGTAGACAACAGTGAGCTAGATGCATCAATGGTCTTGACTCTGAATAAAGGCAGGTTCCTGTATTCTGCATGCTACACCTGAGTTTGTTTCTGGCTATTACAGTCTCCTCCATGCTTTTAAGCTATTACAATTCACCTTGCCCACTTGGTATGAGGTGCTGTCATCTTCCCACACCCCGGTGCCCCCACAGTTCTTACTTTTCCGCAGTCAGGCATCTTGGCTCCTCTGTCTCGAGATGCTCCTCTGCTGAAACAGACAAGAAAGAAAGTGAGAGAGCTGGAAAGAAAAAGCCAGCTCTGCAAAGGGAGGTGGCGGCCTGGTGGCGAGGCAAACTAGTTGCTGAATTGCAATTAATTCAGTTGAAGGTTCCCGACAAACTTAATTTGAGTAATAGATCTCTAAGGAAGGTGCTAGAACTTTGCAGAACAGCTGGTCTCCCAAACACCCAACTGCAGCACAGGCTATTATAATTATAATAAATTACTGAACATCTCAGGGGCGCAGGTGGCGCTGTGGCTTAAACCACAGAGCCTAGGACTTGCCGATCAGAAGGTCGGCGGTTCGAATCCCCGCGACTGGGTGAGCTTCCGTTGCTCGGTCCCTGCTCCTGCCAACCTAGCAGTTCGAAAGCACGTCAAAGTGCAAGTAGATAAATAGGTACCGCTCTGGCGGGAAGGTAAACAGCATTTCCGTGCGCTGCTCTGGTTTGCCAGAAGCGGCTTAAGTCATGCTGGCCACATGACCCGGAAGCTGTACACCGGCTCCCTCGGCCAATAAAGCAAGATGAGTGCCGCAACCCCAGAGTCGGCTACGACTGGACCTAATGGTCAGGGTTCCCTTTCCCTTTATATACTGCCACGGGGGTCAGATTAAATCGACACAGACTTTGGACATGCCTGCTTTATGGCTTGCCAGGTGCTCCCTTGTCCCCGCCAGGTATAATAATAATAAATAATGAATTTTTATTTATACCCCACCCTCCCTGGTTCAAAAAGCCGGGCTCAGGGCGGCTAACAACAAATTTAAAACACTTCATTGATGCAACAAAAGACAGCATATAGTATAAAACATGAATAACAATAAATTCAGAATTCAAAAATCAATTGGGGGGGGGGGGGGGAATCCATCCAATAAACATTAGGTGATCACCAGGGCTAGCTGGCTAAATTAGTCCTATTTGGGCCAGCGAGGAGACCAGGGGAGAATTAGCTGTGGGATCGCAGAGCAGGTAATCTTCATAAAAAGGGGAGGGAAGGAAGGGGAATAAAAGATCAGGCTAAGTTCAAATTGAAAGCCAGGCAGAATAGCTCTGTCTTACAGGCCCTGCGGAAGGAAGTTAAATCCTGCAGGGCCCTGATCTCATGGGACAGAGCATTCCACCAGGTCGGAGCCATCACTGAGAAGGCCCTGGCCCTGGTGGAGGATAATCTGACTTCCTTAGGGCCCGGGACCTCTAAACCATGATTATTCACTGATCTTAAGGTCCCCTGTGGGGCATACCAGGAGAGTATAAAAGCAGGAGGTTCATCAAGCCACTGGAAGGTTACTATGCTAGTTGGGCTATGCCTTGCTCAAGGGGTCAAAGGCTGGTTAGGCCTGAAAAACATATTGCTCTGATTACAGATGCTGTCTCCCATGTCTCCCCGATTCTGCCAGGACTGCCAGAATCTTTCCCCACCCAGAGAAATGCAACAATATGAGACGGCAGCAACCAATTCCGCAAATTCACATGTTTTTTAAGAAACGAAACTTAAACTTGAAGAGGGGGAGCATTTGAGAGCATGCCCCTCCAGATTAACGCTCTTGGGTTCAATAATGTCAGTATGAACTAGGATGCTAAAATGGGTTACAGATTAACCACCAGTTTGAGGAAGTTATTCTAGGCTGAGTTGTGCAATCAGTGAGGGCTTTGCTTAGGCATTAGTGCTGATGATTTTAGTGCCTGTCCTTTATTTGTACTTGGGTGTTTCTAAGACACCTAAACGCAGGAAAGTAGCACGTGAAACCGTTTCCATGTTATATGGACAACTGCCAAGAGGAGGAAGAAAACTAGTGAACAAATACACCCTCATTTTACAACAGCACACAGAGTGTGCATGTACAACAATAAGAGACTCTAAATCAATAGAATGTTTATATATGTATACACATACACACTAGAACGGCTTTCTGTCTCTGCGTGTTCATTGGCTGAGCTTCTGTGATGTCATGGACTGCTCACAAACGCATTCTGAAATTCTATGCAGGCAGGTTCAGCTCTACAGATGACGAACAATGGAGGTTCTGAGGGAAGTGAAAGGTCTATCTGGCAAGGGGAATGGGACCTTCAAAGGGGCTTGGAGCAATTGAGCTTCTAATTCATTCATTCTGCATTTTTTAGTTCCTGATCTCAAAACCCAAGTAGGTTTGTATGAGGGAACATGGCTTCCCAAATAGCCTGGACCTAAGCCATATGTCGAAACAAAACAAAACAAAACAAAACAAAACAAAACAAAACAAAACAAAACAATACAATTCCTTCCAGTAGCACCTTCGAGACCAACTAAGTTAGAGACCAGCTTTCGTGTGCTCATACCAATACAGTGGTACCTCGGGTTACATATGCTTCAGGTTACAGACTCCACTAACCCAGAAATAGTACCTCGGGTTAAGAACTTTGCTTCAGGATGAGAACAGAAATCGGGCGGCGGCAGCAAGAGGCCCCATTAGCTAAAGTGGTGCTTCAGGTTAAGAACAGTTTCAGGTTAAGAACAGACCTCCGGAACGAATTAAATTCTTAATCCGAGGTACCACTGTAACTTAGTTGGTCTCTAAAGTGCTACTGGAAGGAATTATTTATTTTATTTTATTTATTTTATTTTGTTTCAACTATGGCAGACCAACCTGGCTACCTACCTGTAACTAAGCCATATGGGTCTTCATAGGTTGTACCCAGCACTTTGAATTGTGCGTGCCCAGAATAGACTGGTAGCCAGTGGCGCTGCTGGAACAAGGGAGTGACATGCCTTTTCAACAGGCAGAGGGTTGTTTCAGTGTGTTTCCCCTTCCGTACACCTACCGGCTACTTGCTCTTTGGTCTCCCCCTCCACTTCTTTTGAGGCAATGGAAGCAGCTGCTTGCCGTAGTTGCTCTGGGCTGAGCTTGGCCGGGATGCGCCAGAAAGATTCCTGTAGGAAGTAAAGAAGGTAAATACACGCTGACTCCCATGGACTGCAAGAAGATCAAACTTATCCATTCTGAAGGAAATCAGCCCTGAGTGCTCACTGGAAGGACAGATCCTGAAGCTGAGGCTCCAATACTTTGGCCACCTCATGAGAAGAGAAGACTCCCTGGAAAAGACCCTGATGTTGGGAAAGATGGAGGGCACAAGGAGAAGGGGACGACAGAGGACGAGGTGGTTGGACAGTGTTCTCGAAGCTACCAGCATGAGTTTGACCAAACTGCGGGAGGCAGTGGAAGACAGGAGTGCCTGGCGTGCTCTGGTCCATGGGGTCACGAAGAGTCGGACACGACTAAACGACTAAACAACAACAACAGCTCATATTTGCTTCTGCTGTTGGCTCCCTCTTGCAAGTTTCTTGTTCCCAGCAGAGCTGAATGGAGAGGATTGCCCGCAAATTAGTCGCAATAGCAGCAGAGCTCAAGGATTGCTGCGCCAGCCTGGTTTTAAACCAAAGGGTTGTATGCAACAAAGTCGTTTCATCCGTGCAAGGAGTTCCACTTGTGCAATGGAACTTATCCTCTTCATGTGTGACCCCCCCCCCCAAAAAAAAATCTGTTCTAGGGGTTCATTTACTGGCTGCAGAGCAGAGGCAATGTGTGGAGGCGACACTATGCAGGAAGGAGAGAGGGAGGGAAAATTCTGTTTCGCAAGAAGGCCTTGGGCAAACAGGAGGACATAATCCAAACTTGCTCTGGTCATAAATCACTGGGACAAAACACTGTGACATAGTCAAAAAAAGGAGAAAGGACAGATACCAAGATAGAAAGGCAAACCTTTACGAAATAAATGCAGGGGGGGGGTGCAGAACACCACATTAATAATTAAATTAAATTATCTTATCTTCTATGATTGTATGAAAGGCAAGATTACAAAGAGCCAACTGAATGCTCAACGTTGCAACAGAGCACAAATGCTGGAATATTTCTGCAGACAGAGCGAGAGCCAATAGAGGAATACAAGCTGCTGTTCCACCAAAGCCACAAACTTAACACATAACTGTGGCTGATGAGACTGAAGCACTTCCATCCTTGTTTAGGAGCATTTGGGAATGCTTTTGCTCATCTTTCCTGAATATGTATTTATATTTCTCCCACTTCTTTCAACCTTTTTTCCTCAGTCATCTCCAAAAATGTACATACAAAGCAGGAAAAACCACAAATGATGAACAGGGCTCAATAGAAGATTTTTTTTTTTGGTGTGGGACTGTACCAAACATTCCTGGAGCTCATACTTTTTAACATGTGTTAACTTAGGATCTTGGATGCGTTCCAAGTTCTTCTGGGTCACTTTAACCTAGGAGCGTCACTCAGCTGTCTTATTCTAAGCAGGAAATAGCTAAGATCACAGAAACCCAGCTTTAGTTAAAGCAGGGAAAGGAGGAACATACCTTGCAGCCCTTTTTAGGGAAGTTTTTAATGACTGATGTTTTAATGTATTTTTAATCTTTTGTTGGAAGCCGCCCAGTGTAGCTGGGGAAACCCAGCCAGATGGGTGGAGTATAAATAATAAATTTATGATGATGATGATGATGATGATGAAATAGTCTTTCTCAATGAATTATTAAAGTTGCCCTTCCAAAAAGCAAAACACAAATACCTTGGTTTAAGAACAGCTTAGTTCATGAACAACTTGGATTAAGAACGCTGCAAACCCGGAAATAGGTATTTTGGTTTGTGAACTTTGCCTTGGAAGCAGAACATGTTTCGCTTCCATTGGAGTGTGTTCCATTTGTAAATTGAGTCCCCCGCTGCTACGGGAAAGCACACCTTGCTTTAAGAACACTTTGGTTTAAGAACAGACTTCAGGAACGGATTAAGTTTGTAAACCGAGGTACCACTGTATTACAAAAAAGGCCTGTTCCTTAAAAAAATGTTTTACACCCACAAACCCATTCTCCTTCCATATCCTCTATGGGATGCGGGTGGCGCTGTGGTCTAAACCACTGAGCCTCTTGGGCTTGCCAATCAGAAGGTCAGCGGTTCAAATCCCTCCGATGAGTGAGCTCCTGCTGTCCCAGCTCCTGTCAACCTAGCAGTTCAAAAGGACACCAGTGCAAGTAGATAAATAGGTACCACTCCGGTGGGAAGGTAAACAGCATTTCCGTGCACTCTGGTTTCCACCACTGTGTCCCATTGCGCCAGAAGCGGTTTAGTCATGCTGGCCACATGACCCAGAAAGCTGTCTGTGAACAAACGCCAGCTCCCTTGGCCTGAAAGCCATATGAGCAGCGCAACCCCACAGTCGCCTCTGACAAGACTTAACCGTCCAGGGGTCCTTTACCTTTATAAAGGTAAAGGGACCCCTGACCATTAGATCCAGTCATGACCGACTCTGGGGTTGCGGCCCTCATCTCGCTTTCAGGCCGAGGGAACCGGCATTTGTTCACAGACAGCTTTCCGGGTCATGTGGCCAGCATGACTAAGCTGCTTCTGGTGAACCAGAGCAGCACACGGAAACACCGTTTACCTTCCCGCCACAGTGGTACCTATTTATCTACTTGCACTTTTGGTGTGCTTTCGAACTGCTAGGTTGGCAGGAGCAGGGACCGAGCAACGGGAGCTCACCCTGTCACGGGGATTTGAACTGCCGACCTTCTCATCGGCAAGCCCTAGGCTCTGTGGTTGAACCCACAGCACCACCCGCATCCCCCTTTACCTTTATATCCTCTAGCAAAACAATTACCTGTTCACTGGCTGGGGCTCGAATCCCTACTTTACGCAGAAGCTTCTGGAAGAGCTTGTGTTCCATGGCATCCTCATTCTCTTCAGACAGTGGCACCAAAGGTACTGGCTGGGCACATCCTGGTGAAACAGGAATGTATCAAGCTAAATTCTAGAATCATATGGGAAAGAGCAGTACAGTCCTACCTCGGGTTGAAGTAGCTTCAGGTTGAGAATTTTCGGGTTGTGCTCCCTCAGCGACCCGGAAGTAATGGAGCGCGTTACTTCTGGGTTTCGCCGCTCGTGCAGATGCTCAAAATGACGTCACGCGCATGTGCGGAAGCAGCAAATTGCAACCTGTGCAGACGTGGGTTGCATTCGCTTCAGGATGCGAACCGGGCTCCAGAATGGATCCCCTTCGCATTCAGAGTTACCACTGTATAGTATTCTTGTCTGCAACATCCTGGTGGATATTTGGCTCTTTAGCCTTTGTCTTCCTTATTAGACAACACAGATTGAGTTTATACGCTGCTTTCCCACAATGAGGTGTGCCCAAAGCAGCTTGAACTGAAGGGAGAACTCCATCAGTAGGGCACGAGACAAAGTTAATTTCAGGGTCGTGGGTTCAAACCCCACATTGGGCAAAAGATTCTTGCACGGTGGGGGGTTGGACTAGATGACCCTTGCGGTCCCTTCTAAATCTACGGAAACATTAAAATGCAGAGCGTAGGAGAAAACATAATATGCAAAATATAGAGGAGTGTTAGCAAAATAAAATGACAAATCAACAGCTTCACAAACGCAGAATAAATTCAGTATTACAAAATAAATAAATAAATCACCTAGGCTTAAGTATAGAAATATGAAGTAAGATGAAAGTTAACCAACTATAAAAGTTTATTGGACTGGCCTTGCTGCACCTCAAGGAGCCTGGCTTAAATGAAGTTTGGAGTAAAGGTGACATATAGCTAGCTGGCTCCCGCATCGTTCCTCCAGAGGAGGCTGAGAGCAGCAGAAGGGAAATATTAAATCTCTTCCTCAATCTCTCCCCGTGCCTGCAAGAAACAGGAATCTGCAACATTCTCCCTGTATTTACCATCCTCTTCTCGGTCAGAAGCTGTCCGGTTCAGGCAGTTCTGGAGCCACAGCAGAGGGCCGGACAGACCTACGAAGACAAAAGTGGGTGGAAAGATGAAGGGGCTCCTTCTCTCGACAACTTTAAGAAAGGCCCAGTGTTATTGGATAGACCAGGCCTTCTCTGATACGTGTGAAAAAGGTGAGGTGGTAAAAGACTGGATAGGTCAGCGAAATCAGTGTTTTAAAATGCTCCCTGCCCCCCTGCAACGCTCAAATTCTTCTGTATTGTTTTTAAATCAGCATAGCAGGCAAATGACTGGGCTGGAGATCATTCTTGTTATTTGCATGGGATGTCCTGGTGAATTGAACAAAATTTGTACTTCCCACCTGAATGCACAAAGTCCATTCTGCCATCGTAGGCCCAAAAACTGTGTGGTTAAACAGAGAAGCATGGGGAGAAGGTACAGTGGTACCTCGGGTTACATATGCTTCAGGTTACAGACTCCGCTAACCCAGAAATAGTATTTCAGGTTAAGAACTTTGCTTCAGGATGAGAACAGAAATCGTGCAGTGGCGGTGCAGCGGCAGCAGGAGGCCCCCATTAGCTAAAGTGGTGCTTCAGGTTAAGAACAGTTTCAGGTTAAGAACGGACCTCCAAAACGAATTGAGTACGTAACCCAAGGTACCACTGTACTCTGAAAATTTATTACTCCAAAATTGAAACTTTCATCTGGCTGTAAATATTACGCCTCCAGCTGTTTTTGGACTACAGTTCCCATCATCCCTGACCACTGGTCCTGCTAAGCTAGGGATGATGGGAGTCGTAGTAATTTTTGATATAACCGTAAAAACTACAGTGGTACCTCGGGTTACTTAGACTTCAGGTTACATACGCTTCAGGTTACAGACTCCGCTAACCCAGAAATAGTACCTTGGGTTAAGAACTTTGCTTCAGGATGAGAACAGAAATCGTGCTTGGGCTGCGCGGCGGCAGCGGGAGGCCCTATTAGCTAAAGTGGTGCTTCAGGTTAAGAACAGTTTCAGGTTAAGAATAAGCCTCCAGAACGAATTAAGTACTTAACCCGAGGTACGCACCGCCACTGCACGATTTCTGTTCTCATCCTGAAGCAAAGTTCTTAACGCGAGGTAATCCTTCTGGGTTAGCAGAGTCTGTAACCTGAAGCGTATGTAACCTGAAGTGTATGTAACCCAAGGTACCACTGTATAATAAATAACAATTATTATTATTGCCTGCCCCCCAAACCACCATGCTGCTGTGAGCTGCGCCGCAGCATGCCACAATTCCTTCTCTTGCCACCAGGCTCTCACCTTCCCGCCTCAGGCATCGCACAAGCTCCTTGCAGTCTCTAGCTGAGGCAGCTCCACCCTTCTTGTTAGGCTGCCCACCCAATGGCCTGTTCTCCACATCATAGCCACCATCCTCTTCCCCTTCTTCCTCGCTATCCAAGTCATCTTCCTCCTCCTCCTCTTCATCATCTTCCTCAGCCTTGTCCAGGTCAGGAATTGCAAAGTCCTTGGGGAACATGTCTTTGTTCTGAAAGGGAAAAGAAGAAAGCTCGCTAAGGAGGTCATAGTTAACAAGAGGCATCTTACTCCTCCAACAAAACACAAATGCTATGCAGAAAAAAAATCAAGCCATTACCCACAGGTAAACCCAAAGGTAACAATCCCAGCAAGGCCCGTCTTGAAGTCGCTGGAGGAGAAAAGGGAGCCAACCAGCCCAAGACGGCTGGTTAAACGGCTCAGGACCGCCTCTTTCCATGTGAACCTACCCAGACCCTGAGATCATCTTCTAAGGCCCTTCTTCATGTGCCTCCTCCTCGAGACGTCTAGAACGGGGCCTTCTCTGCAGTGGTTCCCCATCTGTCCCCAGGGAAGTTTGCCTGGTGCCTTCATTATACTCTCTTAGGCACCAGGCAAAAACGTTCCTTTTTAACCAGGCCTTTGGTTGATTTACATCCTATGCCCTTTTAGAATTTGGGGGGGGGGGGCTACTGGGTTCTTGTTTTTATTTTTATTATGTATTCTGCAGTTTTACATCTCGATTTTATTCTGTGAACAGCCCTGAGACCCCCAGGTACAGTAGCACCTCAACTTACCACCGCCCCTACTCACGGACAATTAGATTCGCGACCGCGGTAAACCCGGAAGTAAATACCGGGTTTGTCACGATTCGCACACGCGCAGAAGTGCCTTCTGCCGTCTGCGCATGCACAGAATGGCACCACCGCCGAATGCTCACACACAGAATGGCGCTTCTACCAGTGACCCCGATCGACTCATGAACGGACCTCCGGAACAGATTCCGTACGTGAGTAGAGGTTCCACTGTATAGGGCAGTATATAATAATAATAATAATAATAATAATAATAATAATAATAATAATAATAATATATTATTTGTACCCTGCCCATCTGGCTGGGTTTCCCCAGCCACTCTGGGCGGCTTCCACGAAGACCAAAAATACACTAAGATGTCACACATTAAAAACTTCCCTGAACCTTAAGATGACTTCTGAATGTCAGGTAGTTGTTTTTCTCGTTGACATCTGGTGGGAGGGCGTTCCACAGGGCGGGCGCCACTACTGAGAAGGCCCTCTGCCTGGTTCCCTGTAGCTTTGCTTCTCGCAATGAGGGAACTGCCAGAAGGCCCTTGATGCTGGACCTCAGCGTCCGGGCAGAACGATGGGGGTGGAGACGCTCCTTCAGGTATACTGGGCCGAGGCCATTTAGGGCTTTAAATTCAATAAATTCAATAAAGTAATAAAGGTAAAGGTACCCCTGCCCATACGGGCCAGTCGTGTCCGACTCTAGGGTTGTGCGCCCATCTCACTTAAGAGGCCGGGGGCCAGCGCTGTCTGGAGACACTTCCGGGTCACGTGGCCAGCGTGACGAAGCTGCTCTGGCGAGCCAGCACCAGCACAGTACACGGAAACGCCGTTTACCTTCCCACTAGAAAGCGGTCCCTATTTATCTACTTGCACTTAAGAGTGCTTTCGAACTGCTAGGTGGGCAGGAGCTGGGACCGAACGACGGAAGCTCACCCCGTCGCGGGGATTTGAACCGCCGACCATGCGATCGGCAAGCCCTAGGCGCTGAGGTTTTACCCACAGCACCACCCGCGTCCCAATAATAATAATAATAAAGACCTGTCCAATGATACTGAGGTAACCATGCACATTCGCACAAGTATTTTATCACTCGCCCGCATGCAGGAGAAAAGAACGAACAAAACAGAAAGCGGGTGCCATACCGCAGCAAGGGAGCCAGGCTTGCGCCTGCGTTTCTTGTAGAGCTCCTTTCGGTCGGACACCAGCCCCATGCTGAGCAGCTTTTCGATAATGCGGGCCTTGGAACGCTTAGCGGTGATATGCCTCATCACGTTGGCCAGGATATCTGCAGAGAGGGAGAAACCGAGGAAGGGCTCACTCTACACTCGCTCCCAAGAAGGAATGGTTCTCCCTCACTTCTGTGTGCTCCCACGGAACATGGCTATGAGGATGCCGAGCGCATCGTTCTTCTCAGAGACCATTCTGGCGTCACCTCTGTTAATACCCCCATACGTGAAATGCCAAATGTATATATAAAAAGGTAAAGGACAAGGACCCCTGACAGTTAAGTCCAGTCGCAGACGACTCTGGGGTTGCGGCGCTCATCTCGCTTTACAGGCCGAGGGAGCCAGCGTTTGTCCACAGACAGTTTTTCTGGGTCATGTGGCCAGCATGATTAAGCTGCGCCGGGCACAACAGAAACCAGAGCAATGCACGGAAACGCCATTTACCTTCCCGCCGGAGAGGTACCTATTTATCTACTTGCACTTTTTGGTGTGCTTTCGAACTGCTAGGTTGGCAGGAGCAGGGACCGAGCAATGGGAGCTCACCCCGTCGCGGGGATTTGAACCGCTAACCTTCTGATCGGCAAGCCCAAGAGGCTCAGAGGTTTAGACCACAGCGCCACCCGCGTCCCTTAAACGTACGTATATCACTGCTTAAGTCAGAGCTTCCCAAACTTTTCACGTTGATGACACACTTTTTACATGTGCATCATTTCACGACACCGTAATTCCGTTTTACTAGCAAACCAGAGGTTAAACTAACCCCTAACTAACAGACACTATTATGTGACACGCTGCAGGCGGACACACTAATGTGTCACGGCACACCGTTTGGAAAGCTCTGGTTTAAGTGTTGCACATAATATTTGTTATGTAGTGTAGTTTCACCCTGGGCCAACAGGGGGATACTGTAT